>OX596381.1:219511176-219590176 GCA_951394425.1 Tipula unca
AATGGCTATACTAGTAATGCCCCGTAATTCACGTTCTTTCGTTTTGTTTTTTAAAAATTATGTTTAAATATCAATCATTTGATAAGTATAATGAAGGGCGTCTTTATTACACTTTTTAATACAAATGCGCACATTTTGAATAAATATGCGTGTTATCCATTTCTATTTTATAGTAGAAAAGAGAAGAAAATATAATATGGTATAATAATTTTGAAATAATTTTACATTACTCCGCCTTCTTAAAAATCATATATGTGTAAACGAAACTACAATGCTGTGTCTACACACGGGTGATTCGCGCTTGTTGTATGGGTGTGTGTGTTTGTAACTGTCATATTTAGAATGCGTCATCATATATTCAAAATTTCCTCTCTTTTTTTTTTTATACATGTACAATGTTGTGTATACAAGTATTTAAATTACAAATGTATAGCGGTTAGCGATAGTTTTATTTACGTTATAATTGCGATAAAGTCAGCACTTTTTAAACTTGTGTCTGTTAATAAAAATTAACCTGTATTGTATCAAAATGTAAATATTTTTTTAAATTAAACATTAAACCGATAAAAAATTTGGCTAATCTAAGAATAATTATAGTTTACTACGTGTACGTACATGAAACGTTCCCTACTTTAGATTTTAACTATTAAAGAGTTCATGGATTGATAAAAATTTATCAGTCAAATATTAATTTTATTTAATAATTATCACAATGTTTAAGTATTGGGTCTGCGCGAATAATAAGTTGACGATGACTGCTATATGATTGTATTTGATAGAGCCGCAATCATAAAATAAGTAACGCTCACATTTACAATATTTGAAAAACGGTCAAAATCGTATTAATGTGTGTTGCTTTATAATGACAACGCGATTTATTTTATTAAAATGTTAACGTTTGATGTGATGATATCACAAAGTAGATTTTATATAATTTAATAATAGTTTTTTGAGATGAACAGTTAACCAATTTTACTATATATTTTTTAGGAAAAAAATGTAGAATCCAAAAAATCAAAGAAAGAAGAAAATGGAGCAGATGACGACGAAGAGGAAGTAATGTATGAAGATGAGTCGGATGTTGAAGAGGAGGAGGATGTAGCAGAAGACTATGATATTCCTTATGACGGTGATGATTTAGATGGTGAAGGTAGCTGTTAACATTTTTTTGTAATCATATTATCATATTGAACACATTATTTATTTATTCGTTTTCTTTTTCAGATGAGGAAGAGGAGGATGTGGACGAAGAAGAGGAAGATGACGCGTAATGCCGCTAATTATATTTAAGGATAAGTGCAGTGACTGAATGATCATACAATATAAATAATTATATATAGACTATTACTCTCGACTACTGTGAGTGCAGTGTGTTGTAAAATAAAGTATATTTAAAAATTATATATAATTATATATATAATATATATATATATATATATATATTTATATTATATATATAAATAACATAATATAAATTTTAATACCATCAAATATATATTTTTATTAAAATATATATATTATTTTAAATAAAAAATGACAACATTAAACAAAAATTTAAAAAAAAAACAGTCGATCAACGTTTCCCAAATCATCAAAAATGGTGGTTATTGTATAATATTTAAATCTTATTTTATTATAATTATAATTTCCCTTAAATTAATTTTTTTTATTTTTAAAACGTAACGATTTAATTATAACATTAATTTTAATAAAAACAAATACAAAAAAACTTAATTTTTGTGTAATATAAATTAATTAAAACAAAAATAGTAATAAAATTGTGTTTTTACAATTAAAAGAAATAAAATGTGTGTTTTTATTAATAAAGAAAAGGGTAAATATTTATATACTATTACCCAAATTTTGATAAATATTAAATGTTATACAAAAACCACAGCTTCTATATTTTGTCAGAACATGAGCGCATGATTTTAAACAAAATCACTCAAAAAATATTGTTGTATATGTTGCGATCATTTGTTTCTGTATCAATTTTTCTACACTTATATGAAGAAAGAACAATAGGGTTGTATTTTTCGAATTTTTCTAAACAAACATTGTGTGTCAGTATTTATTTTCGTTTACTTGTTAAAACTAACTTTTTGTTATTTTTTTTAATACTAACGGACAAACTATACTAATATAATTGTAACAATATTTTACAATGATATAATAGCTGTGTACTCATTCGCATTAGAATATCAATAAGCGTAACTATCGTAATTCATTAAATTAGTTGACCACGATAATAGCAGTACATTTAATTTTTAATAGTTCGACTGTATTTATAAAAATAATACAAAAAATACATTATAAAAAATGCAACCATAATAAGAATTTAATTTACTTTAATCTTAAAAAGAAAAACCATTGTAAAAAGCCAAAAAATATATTAAACTAAAATCATGCAACCACCAACCAGTAAATTACAATCTTTAAAAAAAAAAGAAAAAAATCTCCGATTTAATACAAATTTAAAAATACGATTTATATTTAAATATTAATAAAAAATATGTACAAAAAATCAAATCTATATATGAAATATATAATTTTTAAAATAAAAATATGTTAATAATATGTTCTACATTACGGATAAATTAATTCGAAACCAAAACCATGGAATCAAGATTTTGAATCTCTTAAATAAAACAAAAAACAAAGATCCTCTGGATGACCGTTAGATTTTTATTAATTTAATATGTACATTAATCGGCTTTTTTTATGTAAATATGAAATTATGTTATAATATGCATTAAAAAAGTATCGAAAAACTTTTTTCGTCTGCCCGTACAAAATACAAACAAAAATCATCCCTTATTTATTTCGAGTATTATTAGTCAATCAAATTTTTAACACAATTATTTTATTACCTCAATTTGTAAAATATTTAAAAATAAAAAAACATGAAGGCAATAAAATACCAATTTCGTTGCATTGTAAAATATAAATTGTCAACGCGTTTCAAAATGTAACTGTCCACAATCAATTTTTATAAATTTTTTGTAATTTCAAGTAAAACTGGTGTACTATTTGCCGCCTATATTTATATATTGGATAGTTTAAAAAACTAAAAAATGTTTTTATTACACAGAGATATAATTATTGACAAAAAATGCAATCTATTAACGAGTCAAGAAAAGTTGAAAAATAAACTGGCAACCAGTATTACTAGCAATTCTAATTATATTTTTTAATTAGTATTTATTTTAATTTAATTTTTTTGTTAATATATTTTTTAACCTGTTATTTAATACAAAAAAAATATATTTCATTCCATTAAAATGAAAAATATCAAAAATGAATTTTCGTGTGTATACATTACATTTAATACAAAGAAAAAAAACTAATTTATAAGAATTTTAGATTGATTATTAATTATATGTAAAAATGGAAAAAATAAACAATAATAGTAAAATTCACAGAAAAAAAAAATAAAATTTAAAACTACCTAGCAATGTGATTATACAGTTATTTTTATTTATACAATTACAATTCATTGTTACAAGTGTCTGATATAAATTATTAATGTATTTCACAAGATTTTGCCGTAATTTTTGTAAGATACCAAACAGTGTTGCTTATCACGTCACGGTCCCGGATTCGATTCTCACCTGCCTAAAAATAAGTTTGTCTTTTCATCCATGCGCTCTCAATTCGAACAGGTACAATTATTATGAGTAAAATTATTTACTGGACTCTGACACACTACCTATAATACCTATAACGTTAAACGCAAAGGGTCGGCATCTAAAATTAACCATCCGTATTTCAGAATAGTTTAGTTTTACATACATATTTCGGTGGTAAAGCTTATGTTGCCACATAGTCGATTTGTATAAATCCTTCTATTCTGCTAGTTATACAATATGTATAACGAAACGTGCAATTAAATCAGACCAACTAAAACAAGACATTATTTAAATTTTCAATGAGTACAGAACAGTACAAATTAAAAAATTAATTCAAATTATCCTTTCAAAAATTCACTAGAATTGATGTCTAAAACATTAATTTAGGTTATCAATACCTAGACACATTAATAGCTACTTATAACATCATAGCATCAGCCTCTGATGAGCATTAATGAATTTATTGCCATACATAATTAAAATTAGATATAATTTGTAATACAAATCGGAATTACAACGCAACACCAATACTACCTACCCCTAATTATTTTTTTTTAATATAAAAAAGGCAGATGTTAATTGTGTAATGTTTAACATTAGTGGTTTAACGTAAGTCGGAAATATTTTTGTTGGGTTGTTTTTATATTTATGACATACTGATTAAATTGTATTTTTATTCAAAATTTTAGCGTTGTAAAATTCAAATGCGTAATCAATTGATTTTAGAATAATTCCCAAAAAATCGAAAAGTTTTCATTTGCATCGTAGACATGTTTAGAAAAAAAAGTTTAGTAATTTTGTTATTGTACAAAAGCTAAAAAGAGATAAAAAAAACTAATCAATATTATAATGGAAAGCTAGAGTGTGATTAGAAATTTATCTTCGAATGTGTTTTATTCGTTTTCTATAGCAAATTAGGTATATTTTACACTAAAACGCTACTGATTTTTTGCGTTCAATGAAAAGTTAAGGTAATTAATTATAACTGAAGTATGAAAATACACTTAATAATGTACATATTATATTATTTGTGATGTTTCGATTAAAAGAAAATTTTCATTTCGTATCTACAATCAACATAATATATGTATGTATGTGTATTTCAAAAATGTAAGCATCACATTTTTCGAAAACATGTGCTACTTTATGTTAGAGCATTTGGTTAAAAATTAAACAAAACTTGTTCCCTCTTTTATAATCATACATTTTTTTTTATGTATACCATACGTATAAAATATTATATAGATACTATAGTGATAGATATATCAGTGATATGGATATTAACAATTTATTCTCGTAATTTCGTTTTTAGTCGTACAGGCTACTATAGAATTACATATACATAGTTACATACTATAAAATTTGTAACCTTCTTGAAACTTCGTTTCGATTTTTTGTGTAATACATTATTTTTATTACAAAGATTGTTTATATATTTATCTCTTTCTCTGATAAAGTTTACGAAAGACTCTATATTCAATCACAGAATCGATGATTTATTTTATTAGGTTTGATTGATCTAAACACTAGAAACAGAGATACATATATGTTTAATTTAAATAATTCTATAATTAAATAATTATATTATAAAACATGTGCATACAAATTATAAAACGTATAGATGTACAGCCATTTTTATGAGTGTATGCGTATGAAAAATGCTAAAAAACAGATGGCATAATTATTAAACGGATGAGATTAAATGGTTTGAGTCTGAGCTAACAAATATTTTATATACATATGTACATAAATGCCAAGCAGTTAACATTTTTTCTGTCAGAAGGCTAAATCATGCTCTTGGTATTATTATATATTAATAATAATAATACATACATATATAATTGACGATTGGAGCATCACGGATTCCACGTAGCGGAATTTTTCTAAAATAAAATTAGCTATCCATTGGCGTTTAAAATAAAAAAAAACTTGACGTTTAAAATAAAACTATCTATCCATTGACGTTTAAAAACACACAGCCACCTAATTTCGAATATAAAAACAACAACATAATATATATCATGCTTCAAATGGATCGTTCTTTTAATAAAAAAATTTTCCGCGAGAGGAGCTTTGCCTACTTTTACAATCGTCAATTTATGTGGTATTATGTACTATGGGTAACCTAATATTCTGTGCTATGGCGACTACAATTATATGAAATTGAAATATAAACTTAAGAAAGAAAACAAGCAATCACTTAAAAATAGTTTGATATTTGACCCTGATTCCAAATTTCTGATACATACGATGCATTCAAAGAATTAATACAGATTATACAATTTACGAAGAAAAGCTTTATCAGAATTATTTCAATAATGGACCAAAGATATTTATGAAAATGTTCTAATTTTGGGTCTGTAATTTTTATATTTTTGGATTCTCAAATATATGTTGCCTAGCAAAAATGAAAATAACATGATCAAAATATCTTGAAGTGTTAGAGTTGTTGATATTGAAAATAACCGATTCTTTTTTTTTTTTAAATAAATACAGGAAAATAGTTATACTGGTTGTACCGTTAAAAAATCGCAAATTAAGATTGTAAAATTAGTGAAAACACTTCTCGTGGAAAAAATAAAAACAAAATATACGAGCATAATCACTTTTGTGTAGTATTTGATAAAACTATGGAGGAAATAATAAATAATTAAACATAAGTAATTTTGTTCAATACAAAAAACGCACTTTGGTAAAATTTCTCACTGATCTGTTTATTTTGTATTCTAAAAATTAAACATAAACGCCAAACTGCTTTAAAATGTTTCCGCTCGTGAAAAAACTAAAACTAAAATATGCTTCATTATATTTTGGTATATGGGATAAAGATTTTTCTTAAATCGGACACACAAACCTAATTTCATTATATAATACATTTTCAACGCATATTTAATAGACTAATTATTATAAAATATTTTAATTTCAGTATTACATAGTTTAGTAGAAATCATAAGGTTAGGTTTTAAATGATTCCAGCATTCTATTTCTTTGTGGTTTAGTTTTCTTTAAATACTATTGACGACTGGTGAATGGTGATGTCGCTTAACAGCAAATTTTTATTGTACCAATGTTTTAAAAATGTCCACTAGACCATTTTTAGCTGTATTGTCATTGTGAGCACTGGCGATCAAGTTTTATTGTACATACCTAAAACTTTTCAAAATATACTGATGTATCGCAGAAAAGTCACTTTACCAGTCGTCAATATGTTAATTATAAATGTAGAGAAAGCGCTTTTCGTGAAATTTGGTGACTTTGGTGATTCGGGGGGTGTTATTGATTATGGAGGAAATAGAAAATAATTATACATAATTTTATACCTAATCTAAATCCGAAATTTAAATCTCAATATAAAAAACTGCCATCTTACAAAAAAGTCTCTTTATTTGGTTCTATTATTTTACTCTATTGAAAAAATGATGAACTAACCACCAACGAATGTGGAATGTTGCTGCAATCATTGAATTGATTATTTTTATTAAATGTCAAAATTCTCTACTATATACATACAATTTTGCCAACATTTTATTATAAAATTAAAATTGCAAATAATTCGTAATGGATTATAATATAAATAAAATGTGCCGCATTTGTTTAGAGGAAGGTGTACTTACATCTGTTTTTACTACAGAATTTCAAATGATGCCTGCCGATATGATTATGCTATGTGCCAAAGTTAAGGTTAATTCTGTTTCGATTCGATGCATATTTTCAATTAAATTTATAAATGTAATTTGTTATAGGTATTAAAAAATGATGGAATGCCATCAGTCATATGCAATAATTGCATATATCGATTAGGTGTTGCTTACCACTTTAAACAACAATGTGAAAACTCTGATATTAGATTGAAGCAATACTTAGGGATCATGGATCGATATTGGTAGCTAACATATTTATAAAAAAAAAATTATGTTTTCAGGGTGACCAATCCATTCTAAATGACCACTTCGAGACTGTTTGTACCGTTTGCAAACATTGAATTTTCTTATATTTCAACGTTTTGGACATTAAACATCCCAACCAAATAGTCCAATCAATGAAAGCCATCTTAAAAATTAAATTATTCAGATTTACTCACATAAATAGTTAGCCCTTGGAATTTATTTTCCTTTATCTGCCCAAAAAACGTAACAATAATACATACATTAACTATTATTGCGCTTTTATAGGGCCCGAGATGCAGAGACAATGACTGAAGAATGGCTGCTACTTAAAGTTAAGAAAAATGATAATGAGATGAATGAAAAGAAAAAACTAAAGAAAGGGTGAGTCCATAAAACTAATTAGGTTTATTTAACTTCACAGATTTAGATGAAGTTTAATTTTAGAAAATTAAAGCCCACTAGATATAAAAAGAAAGAACCGGAAGATCGGAAAAAGAGAGGTCCAAAGCCTGCACCAAAAGTACCGCAAACCTGCTATCAATGCGATAAAACGTTTAAATGTGCAGCGCAACTTCAAAGTCACATAAGAATTCATACGGGCGATCGGCCATATGCTTGTACATACTGTCCTCGAAGATTTATTCAAAAACATAATTTAGCAATTCATTTAAGAACGCACACAGGAGATAAGCCTTTTCAATGTGAAGTCTGCAGCAAACAATTTTCGGCATTGGGCAACTTTCAAGCACACAAAAAAATTCATGCTGGTGTCCGAGATCAAATTTGTCCTGCTTGTAATAGAGGTTTTATTTCTTCTAGTGATTTAGCCCGGCATATGGTTACACATACCGGTATCAAAAATTTCCATTGTGATACATGTGGAAAATCGTTTACCAGGAATCGCGATATGATTTCGCACAAAAAGAAAATTCATATGGATGAAAGTATTTCTGATAATTTTAAATGTCCTGAATGCCATAAAATGTTTGCAACTTCAGCTAATTTAAGTATTCATTTCAAAACGCATGGTCAAGCAACAACCATTGTTCAACCGTCGGTTATACCGCCATCGATGGTCGCACCAGCTCCGATAGCCCCAACGGCTTTAGGTGGTAGTCTTGGACCTTCAACATTAGGCGTTGGAATTGCGCTACACCCACCAACTGGTCTGAGTTTTCCCCAAAGGTAAAGTTAATTAATTAATTTGTTTAATAGTTCCGTGTACAACTGTAAATATAATTTTATTTTATTTTATAGCGGCTTAAGTATGATGCATACACACTCTCAGCGGCTTCACCCCTATTAAATATATTTAAAACAACTTAATTATGAAACTTAAAAATGTATTTTCACTTTATTTATTACAAATAATTTAAGCATAACAAAATTTGTATAATTTAATCATTTTAGTCAAATGCTGCTTCATCACATTCTCCATCGTATACCATGGTGAGTTCATAGCCTACTATTTTTTCCACACAATCGAATAAGCATTCATTGTTATATGTAACACCATCCGATCCACAAACAGGTAGATATATTTTAGTACAGGAACATTCAAATTTGGCTTTTATTAATTGATTTAAATAAATCAAAATTATAACGATAATCCCAATAAATCTTCTCATAATATAATCACAAATTTTACTTTTGTTGTTGGGCTATCAGCTCCAATACTTGGAATAAAATGATAGAGAAGAAAAATACTTCAGTAAAATGTTAAAATACCGGTATGTATTCTTATTTTCTCTCGTATCGTAGATATAAGTACCGTTATTTTATAATTAACCCATTATAAATTAATTTATTGTAGTTTTTTGTTTACTAGTACGTATAAGAAACTCAGAATATTCAATTCGTTTGAGAAAATATTAAAATGGATGAAATGGTGATATTAGTAAAATAGAATTTTATATCAAAAATACGTTTATTCAAAGACTTAAAAAATTGTATTTAACAAATATTTTAATTTATCTAATCTCAACATTATTATCCATTAAGCTGGATTCTCCATCAGTTACCAATTTACTCATTTTTCTTTCAATTTCCATAACATTGTATTCAACTGAACGAGAATTGGCTAGTCGACGTTTTGCTGCGTATATGACTGTTGCACATATTATGCATAGTACAAAAATACTAATTCCCAAAAGCAAGTGTTTGTGATTATCTATCAATTTCACATACGATCTAATGGCAAAATAATAAATTCTTCATTATGCAATATTTCAAAACGAAACATAATAGAATTATACTCACGAGATAAATTTTGATCCACAATATTTATCACATTGACTGCTGCTTTCGTCTTCACAATTTCTGCAATCAAATAAGCAGGTAAAATTATTTTGCGGTGTCTTCTCCAAATCCAAAATAAACCCATCAAAACATTTACACTGTCCAGGCGCATAACATACACCATTTTCACATTCTGTATTATTTTCGAATTTATTATTGAAATCGGCACGACAAATTGGTTCACACATAAATGTATCGTTAGTTTTACGAAATCCCGTATAACAGTCACATATATTTGGCATATCACATATCGAATTAATACAAGGTTTATCACAAACAGGGGCACAATAATTCTTGCTATTCCCTTCTAATTGAAATCCATCATGACAAATGCATGTATTATTATTGGAACAGTATCCGTTCTCACATTCTAATTCACAAATTGGTTCACAACTGTTCTGCTCGGTACTCGGTTTATAGTTATTAAAACAAATGCATGTGCCATTTATACAGTTACCATTGGTACAATCTGGAATGCATTCTTTGTCACACATCGTATCATTTTTTTTCTCATATCCAACAAAACATTGGCATGTATATGGTTCTGAACAGAAACTATTCACGCATGTATCTTCACAAATCGGTTCACAACTATTGTTTCTATTATCACCTTTGAATTGAAAACCAATCGAACAGTTACATATTCCGGGTGAAATACAGATACCATTTTTGCATCCCTCTTCGCAAATTGGGTCACAATAATTTTGAAGATCGGTATTATTTTTAATAAAACCTTTATTACATTTACATTCATTGGGAGATATACATATGCTATTGATACATTCCGGACTGCAAATTGGTTCACACTGATTTGCTGATTTTTTTTTAAATCGATAACCCTTATTACATCCACATGTATTTGGCCGAATGCAGCTTCCGTTCTCGCATGTACTATTACATACGGGATTACAGATGTTGGTATCTATACAAATTTTACATTTAATTGTTAAAATTTAATACATATTTATAGTTTAATATTTATATTTACTATTTGGCGATGTATAACCTGCATTACATTGGCAGCGATCAGGAGCAACGCATAACCCATTAATGCATTTCTCATTACATACTGGTTCGCAATGTTTTCCAATGGTCTCGTATCCTGGATGACATTGACAAACACCCGGAGCTGTACAAATGCTATTTTGACACGGAGGTATACATATTGGTTCACAAACATTATTTGAGTTATTCGTATAACCTTGATTACATTCACATTTATTCGGAGCCACACATTTTGATTGTTCGGGGCAGATTGGATCACATTGTGGTTCGCACTCATATGTTGAATTAGATTTTAGTTTGTAACCATAAAAGCAAACGCATTGATTTGGCGCTAAACAATTTCCCATAATACAATTATTCTCACAAATTGGTTCACATATTATATTATTTGTTTGCATATATCCTGGATTACAAACACATTCATTTGGCTTCGAACAAAATCCATTAATACATGGTTCATCACAGATAGGTTCACATAAATAATTATTTATAAGTAGTTCATATCCTTGATCACATTTGCATTCGTTTGGTGCAATGCACGTCCCATTAATACATTCGTTTTCGCATATTGGTACACATTTCGTTTGATTTAATGTATCGAATTCTGCTTTATATCCCGTATGACATATACATTTTCCTGGTGCTACACAATCACCGTTATGGCAATTGACACAAATCGGATAACACTCAACGGTTGAGTTCTCCTTAAATGAATAGCCGTCATAACAAGTACAAATATTGGGTGAAGTACAGTTACCATTTGTACATGGTGTTCCACAATTTGGTATACATGCCGACGTATCTTCATCCGATATATAACCCTCGTTACAGTGGCACACATTATCGGCGATGCATTTTCCATTTATGCACTCCATTTTGCATTTAGGAATTTTCACACAAATCTGTAAACTATTTTCGGCCAATTGCCAACCTATGTTACATTCGCATTTATTTGGCTCAACACAAAATCCGTTTAGACAATTGCAATAGGGTTTGCATTTGTAGTGCGACTCGACTAAATATCCTACATTACACTTGCATTGATTAGGTGCACTACAATATCCGTTAACACATTCTAATGAACATATTGGTTGACATGTGTTATTGACTTTCTCGTATCCTTGGCAGCATTCATAGATCCATTTTGTTTGATAAGTGTACTGAAATTTAAAAAAAAAAAAATTTTAAAGGATTTAATATGTTCATGGACAAACAATGAATGACGATTATGGAAAAAAAAAATCTACCCGGAAATATAGTAATCTTTTAAACAGAAATAAATTCCGACACTCGCAGATAGATTAAATTTTTTGTTTTCTTAATAATTTTATATATAGGATTAAAGATTTCTTTGTCTCTTACCCGTGTAACCGGTTTCGAATCTCGAACAATTTTTGTTCGCTTACAAAACCAATCATCTTCATATTTATTGCCATTGCAATTTTCTGTAACTTGTTTCGTAAACCATTCTTCCTTCGTATACGCAACGGGCACACTAAATTTATGTTAAACAAAAATATTAAAAACAACAGAAATTAAATTTACCACTATTAATGTACGTACGATTGCCGTTTTCGGCAAATATTCGAATGAACCATCAAAATCGAATTGAAAAAAAAAATTAAAATTAAAAATACAAAATGAAAATTCATAATTCTTCCGTTTATCGTTCGCTCTGTTGCAATTTGATTTGAAATTCAAAACTAAACTACCATAATAATTCCATCTTAATTCTAAGTGTGATAAAAAAAAAATAACTCGTTGTTGTGTTTTATGAATCAGAAATTGTATTACATATTTGAATTTTTTTTTTTTAATTTGAGTTATCAATTTTTGTAGATAAAACTAAAACTGCGGAAATAATAGAAGCGATTAGATGAAAATATCTAAGCAGCTTCAGTGTAATTTAAGATTATGCATTATGGTCAGTTAACCGAAACCTTAACACGCGGCTCTTCACCCAAAAATGGATTTTTTCCCAATATTATGAAACTATTCCAAAACCTGCATTCGAAATCAATCCAAACTATATATTGTAAATTCTTGATACAAACTGTACGTACGTTAGTTTTAGAATTAAGTCCTTTTACCAAATTTAATTATAGTTTGGATACTTTTAAGGTTAAAACCCATTAAAATCTTTAATTATTGGTTTAAAATAAGTTCTCTGTCAAAAATTGGCTCGAGTAAATTGTTGAACCAGGCATAAGATTGCCCTCTGTAACTACTCGTTAGATAGTAGTTTCAAAATATATTTATACATATATGTACAAACCACGTATACACAAAAGAAATTTTTTTAATATAATTCTATATATTATAGAAGAATTCGTCAATACTGACCAATGGACGTATACGTACGATTTAATGAACCAATCAAAAGTTTGTGTAACCATCCATGAAGTTACCACCACACTTGCACGGCTGTTTTAAAATACTATAATAAACTAAATCATATAATACAGAGATTACATAACCGAATAACAACATATTTGGAGTTATGAGAGTTATTTGCGTACGATACTGTGTGAATTGAATACAATATTATCGTTAAAGTTCTGATTATAAAGTCGTTAGTCTCTTTGCTTCTTAGTATTAAGATTTTTTCTCTGAGAATAAATAGTAACCATTCTATGTATGTATACAAATATATATAACGTAATAGTAAAGCTGTTAGAATAGTTTAATAAAATATGCCTTCGTTTTATATATGGGGTATCTTGTTTCGCGCGCTTTCTATTTTTGAAATAAAAAACAAATTGTCACAAGTACGCAATATCGAGAAATACTTGATTGCTAAAAAATAGGTATAGCCTCTCAACACTGAAGTTTATCTAACAAACAATCTAGAGTTCATAATATCGGGAAAATCTACCATACTATATTTTTCCGATCTCTCGATCAATCGAAAAAAAACAATACTTTTACATTTTATACCATGTGGTATTGTTGGCCGATGTTATCAATGCTACTTATTAGCGATTTAAATATAACATTGCAAGGTCGACCTCTTACTTAGTATAACCCAGCTTTCAAATTATATTCCAGCCTTCATAGAAAAATTGTTAATTCTTAAGTCTCATACCTCTCAAACGAATTTCATTCATTTCCCAAATAATGAGTATGTTACTGAAACATATAAACATGCCTCAACTGTCAGTACAAATGTTTCTTTATTTAGAATCGTCACCTAATCCTACAACGTACAAAAAGCCGTTTATAATCGAACAAAATTGGTTCGAATTCGTATTGCGGAATAAAGGAAATTTCATAACGTTCGGGTATCAAGTAGACACGAATTCGTATTAGAATTATTCGAATTCGTATTCAGGAATAGAGTCCCAGGCGTTCAACACGTTCAAATTTTACGTAAAACGTTACATCGATAAGTCAATGTTGAACGGGTGTGAGTGAGGTTTGTCCTAGATATGTCCTAAGTTTTTTATCTGAGAATGTAATAGAAAAAATAATAAATCTCTCGTTATGATGAATTTTTTTCTAAACTATTTCTAAACAGTCTTCATTGGTTCTCAACCGTCCATTCTGGCCCCAACTTTATTCCTATTTTATGACATCATTAATCTAAACCTAAACGGCAAAATTCAATTGTTTTCAGATAATGATGCCATAATTTATAGCTCAACTTCCTATGACCAACTTGAACTTGGTATTGAATCAGGTTTGTCTATAATCCATGACTAGCTTATAGCCAACAAATTGAATTTACTTACTGAAAAAAGAAGAGCAAGAATGAAGTGGCATCAAATTAGAGCTCCACGAGACAAAACTAGACTAAACAATCTCACAAGGCACTTAAAAGATTAAATGTAACAACAGAACGATTGATCTGTCAGTGCATATCTGAGGCAGCTAGCAAATTACAAAAGTACGGGAATAGTTTCTTTGGAAGGCAACTAAAAATGCCTATCATACAGACCCCACCTATAAAAAATGCGTAAATGGGCCAGAAACAATGAACAAAAAGACACAATTCAAAAGATGCAAAAATTGACCTCTCAAGCTGAATAATCCAAAAAAAGCTACTTTACACGATCTAATAATAGGTCAAAGAAATCTTGAATGAACTTCCAAGAAAAGCTTTGTCAAAACTTACTATAATTTGATTAACGCAACATTAGGCTGAATCATGTATTGCAACTATAGAAAGTGGCTGAATTCACCATGATACCTAAGCAGGAAAACCACCGCATGTATAACAACATCATACAGACCAATATCTTTAATACCGATAATGGCAAAACTATTCGAGCAGCGTAAACAGATTAAAAGCTATAATAGGAGCAAGGAATCTTATTCCAAATTATCAATTTTGATTCCGTAGTAAACATTCTATAATCGATCAAGTACATTGAATAACAAATCTTATTGAGACGGCGCTGGACAAGAAAAAAGTTTGATGCCTATTCTGATCTGAAACAAAATTAAAGCAGGAGTGCCTCAAGGATGTGTACTCGGTTCTAAAATAAAAAAAGGAAAAAACTTGAGTTGGAACAAACAAAGCAAAAGGTTAATAAGCTTTTGCTTTATAAACAAATCCTAAAACCTGTCTGGACTTATGAAATACAACTCTGGGGCTGTACTCACACTAAAGTCATGTTAAAATAAAATATTATTAATGGATACGCTTAAGTGCTTAGATAATTATGTCAACATTTTAGAAAATTAAGTCAAAACTAAAATAAATTCTCATTAATTCATAAATATTCTTCCATTTAATTATATAAATTGGAAAATGCATTGCTAAAAACAAATGCCATCTGGCAATGCCTAAATTGTATTTTATATGACATGACCACCTTTGACTACCGGTTTTAAATTATTTCAGTCAGGGGAGGTATTTTGTAACATTACTATTTTCGTATTCGATAGACATTTGTGTCTCTTTTTTGTCTATTTCGTTTATTCATATACGTGTTATCTATTGCTATCTGTTAGAATACATTTTCACAATATCTGTTTTTCCCGTTTCGTTAGCTATCGAAAATAAAATATTTTATCGAAATTATCGAATGAATTTATAGAGATAGAATCTAGTCATAATAGAAATTGCTGAATTGAGTACGAAATAGCGAACAAATTTGTACTTGATAAAAAGAAACACAAATGTCTCTCGAACATGCTCTTACAAAATGCCACCACAGATGTCAGGCAGTGCTGTAAAACGCGATTTGTACATACATAGCTATGTAGATATCGAGTATTTATGAAGTGGGTATGAACATATTTAAACAAAAATAATTTATACAAATAATACAAGAATTGGATTTTTTATTTAAATATTTTTGCAATAACAATAAATAATAAAAGTTATAAATTAATTTTTTCTGCCATTCAATTTTATCTGCTTTGTGAATTCCTCATCACACGGGCCAGTAGAATGTTTAATCAGTTTGCTGTTTCTCGTTTTTACTTCACAATTGAGAAGACAATTATTAGAATATGTTACACCATCTGAACCACATATAGGAAAATAGTTTCTCGGACATGCACATTCTCTTGCACTACTGGCAAAATTAAGTATTAATAAATTAATTATCAAAATGATAGCTAGCTTATACATTTTTATTTGTAAAATTATTTTTTATAAGTTGCTGCTTAACGCTAGAACTTTATACTGTACATAGATTTATACAAACAATTTGTATATATATCTTATCAATTCGTAACTGTTAGTCAATTTCAATCTTATCAGTGTACATTTATAATAAAAAACATTCGATTTCTACGACGGAGAACTATACATTTGTACTTGTAATATTAAATTTATCGAATACTTATACCTTACATTATAGCTATGAGTATAAATTCAATATAAATTAGTCATTGTAAATGCTAATATTTGAAATATAGTTGCAAAACTTGGTAAATGTAGGTTAATTTATTCTATAGCTCAAAGAAATTTTGTAAGTTACGAGTCCTCATTTTGAATGTTGAAGTGGAATTAAGCAAATTAGAAGCTATTAATAATTAATAATTCTTTGAATTTTATCAGGGCTTAAATGTGTGCTCAAAAGGTAAAACAGCTTATCTCGACTTTAGTCATTTTTGATATGTTTATTTAAAAATTAATCTTTAAAAAATTAACTATTTTTCCATCTAATCAAAATGTCTATCTCTATCATGAGCTCGAAATTATTAACTGTGTGCAAACAGCTTATTTCATTATTGTACATAAATTCAAAAGGCAAAACAACTTATTTCAAAAATAAAACAAAACAATTTAAAAATAAAGTTTATCTTTCATAAGTACTAGTTGGGTTTAGTAAATAAAGTAATTTTTATTATTATAATATTTCTGTATACTACAGTAAAAATCCTCAAAGGCGGAAATCCAATTTCACGGAATCCCATCAAACACGGAAATATTTCAAAATTACCAATATTTCAGAATTAAATCAATATGATTTTGTCTTTTCTCACGGAAATCCTCGAGACACGGACGGAATGAAACTGTGTCATAGCAATATTATGTTAAAAACTCCTGAGCGGCGGAAATTTGAACATCAAATGTTACTAACTTCGATTCTGTTAATTAGATGTCATACAATACTTTGCTAAAGGATAATATTTCATGAAATTTATAATTGCAATTAATTTTCTTCAAATGAAGCCAATAAATCTTAATTTAAAGCAAAAATTTGAGGTCATTAATTGTAGAAAAGACGGAAAAAGCGTTCAAGAAATTTGGGAGAAATACAAGTGTCGTAAAACACAAATATGTACATACAGTTTTGAAAAATGCTCAAGATATATCTCGTAATGAATTTTGATGAGGAATGGCTTAGTTCTTAGAGTCCGAAATTTACAAATATGTACAATGAATTAAAACTGTGATTTGAAATAAATATTGCGTTGTGATGTATTTAATTTTATTTTTCCATTAGAATTATTTGAATGTACATACATAACAAAATGAAGTATGACTTATGTACGAGAAATAAATTATAATTTAAATATGTACATGACATACATGTAGCTAATGTAATATGTATGTAACATTTTAATATTTTTTATGTATAGTATGTATAAATTTTCCCACATTTAAAAACTCGCTAAATTGTTTGGAACATTTGATGACAACTCCTTAGACCCGGAAAAATCCTGAGACACGGAATTTTATTCGGTCCCGTGAGTTTCCGTCTTTGAGGATTTTTACTGTATCTATCAAAAATAAAGTAGGTATCAAATTATATTTTTAACAGTATATTTCATGACAGTGTACTTTTTTATTACAATTTCGATTCGTTCGACATTTTTTTGTGGTATTTTGTAACTATACGTTTTTGATTTACATACATAGTTATTGTGATTTGATTATTGTAATGAAATTTGTATAAAACATAAAAGACAAATTTCAATATTCAAACATAATTATACTGCTTACTTCACACTATATGATGGAAACCCGACTATGAATGATAGTATAATAGTATAATACTATTATACTATATTATGCTATTGGCGATGGAAACCCGGTATACAGTGCAAAATGAATAATGAGTCGTGGTCAAAAGTTAATTGCCATGGTGTTAGCTTCTAAGAATTATTAGAAGAATAAAGAAACTGGATCTGATAAAGGTAATATAATGAATTATTATTGTAAACCGTATATATTTCTTTTTATATTTCTTAGACATATGAGTCCATGTTCCAGTAAGCAAGCTATGGAAATGAACTTGAAATCAAAATTTCGCTCTACAGAATCTTGCAGTTTTCAACCAACCGTTTTACAAGAAAAACCTGCGTGTTCACAAATTGGTAATATCAGTGAAATTAAAATTTTAGATTCTGAAATAACACCTCAAAACCCAACTATCTGTAATGAAGATGACATCCTAGAGGATGGTGTTGTGTTCGATGACAGTGACGCCGACCCAAATTATGTTTCAAATGATGAAGAAAATAATAGTTCTGCGTCGGCTGAATCTAGCTTAAGTTTGATTATAATGGCAAACCAATTGGAACGAAATTTGTTAGAATGTGATATACCACACAAGATTAGGAAACGTGAAATCTTGGGGATATTAGTGAAGGCGCGAAATGTTAAACTGTTGGACGTTAGCTGTAAGCTTAAATAATCCCCCAAGATAATGCCACAGAACCAAACATCAATATTTATAGATTATTGGGCCTTGCTAGTTACAACATTGCTCAATCATATATATCTGGAATGATAAAAATTGTACCAAAAAAAACAGAAACTATAATAAAATCCATAAGTGGCCAGAGAAACCGGGTTTACTCATACAATTTGTTTGTAGAAGTAGAAACTAATCGTATGCATGTTTGTCACAAATGCTTTTTACGTATATTTGATGAAATACATGGTTTTATTAAGACCTTAATACAGAGAAAAATTGATTCGGCAGACATAGTATAACCAAGAGGTAAACGCGGACGCCACGCTCCTGCAAATAAAATTTCTCAGGAAAAGTGTGATGAGGTGAACCACATAACCAGTTTTCCGCATTACGAGAGTCACTACACTCGTCGTCATACACAACAAAAATATCTGCAAAGCGATCTGAGCATATCCGTATTGTACAAACTGCACACTGAAAAATATCGCACACATATCGCAGTCTCTTACAAAATATGCAGAAATTTTTAAGACATTGAGTTTAAAATTTAAGAAACCGCAAAATGAAAACGATAAATCGAAATTGTTGGAAGAAAAGACAAAGCATTTAGAACGTGCAGATACCGCATATGAGAGCGAACGAGATGACCAACATCATGCCAAGGCCAACAGATCAATTAAAACATACACATTTGACTCACAGCAGTATTTACCTACACCGCTGTTATGCACATTAATTAGTTTCTACAAGCGTCAACTGTGAACATTCAATTTAACATTACACGATGCTCAACTGAATAGGGCACACAACATGATATGGCATGAAACCGATGGTAACAGAGACAGAAACTTCATGCTTACTTCAACACATTTTGAATATTTCAAGTGATGTTATACATATAATATTGTACAGCGATTCAAGTGCTGAACAAAATAAGAATTCGTTTGTCACCACAATATTACAAGTACTAATTCAAACCATTCCACATTTAGAAAAAATTGATCATACATTTCTCGTTCCGGGTCACACCCATATGGAGTGTGATACAGTGCATGCGTTAATCGAAAGAAAAAAGAAGACAACGGCTAGCATTTCCATCCCCGTAATTGGTTTAATTAATTTTGTTCGTTTGGTAAATTCAAATTACTTCGTAACCGAGGTACCAAGGGACATGTTTTTTAACTTTTTGGGACTGTTAAAAGAAAAGTTTATGTAGAGAAAAAATAATACGGAGGGTAATAATTATTATAACATACTTTTTGTTTATTGCTTCTAAGTTTTCAACATTAATTTCGGCTTATTTCTTTAGGTGAACGTTTCCAGTGGAACGACGTGACTTGGCTGACATATACCCGTAAATTAGGACAATTTGAGTATAAAACCACTTTATGTCGGGACTCGAGTTTTAAGGTGCTTAATATTAACCGACGGGGTTTACATTCAATATCTCTTGAGGATCTAAAAGTGTGCTACCCTTCTCCGGTAGAAATTAGTGAAAAAAAGAAACGTGATCGCTTGGACATGTTACCACTTACTAATAATAAGCAACGACGTTCATTTCTTTTACCAAAATTTGGAAACTGATGCTATAACAGATGACGACCCGGATTTGGTTGAGGAATCGGGATCTGACGATTAAGAAAGATATAATCCACCATCCTTGAATTAAACTCTATACCCGTGAATTTTGAAAGATCTTAAACATATTTTTTTTTAATTATTTTTTTTAGTTTTTCACTACATATATTGTAACTTACTTAAATTTCCTTTTTATGAATAAATTTGGCAAAACATCTTAACTCTACTTCTGTTTTATATGCAATACAGATTAAATTGGAAAAACAGCTTAACTAGTTTAAGCAAAAAATATGACAAATAAATTAAAATAACAAAATAGGTTAGTCACATTTTTATTAAATTTCAAGGTTAATTAGCAAAATAGTTATTAGCGACCTATTTCAGAAAATGACTGTACATGTCACGTTTGCTAAAAGTCAGTCATTTACATAATTATTCATTTTTGTACAGATTTTTTAAAATAGTATTTTCGCTCTCTTGAAAAGGTTATAAAATTGAAATCAGCTTTGCCTTTTGAACACAGATTAATTATTTATTTAAATAAAAAACTAAAATTGTTCATTTTTATTACGAAATAATTTTTATTTAAGATAACAAACAATAAAATTTGCATGGGATTATGAGTCAAAATAGTTGTTCTGATAAGCCTCAATAATATATTTATATTTATACGACTATAATCGAAATGAGTTCAATATTATTATTTATCTGCACGTTACATAGTACAGGCAGTTGTAAGGCCGTAAAAATTGGGACCAATCATAATTTTTTTTTAAATAATATTTTTATATTGAAATATTTTTTTTATTCTCAAGTTGCGAAGAATTTCTTGACACTATGTATATAGAGAAATTAAAAAAAATTATTTTTTGGGAGAATAGTTCAATATTTGTATTAAGATCGAAATACAAACCTTTTGTCAAATCGTGGCATCCTCCAAAGCCATCTTAATATTTATTAAGATGACTTTGCATCCGCACACATTCCGGAATTATTGAACTTTAAATTGCGATCTGGGCCATAATCGATTGCGCATTTTAATGTACAATTGTTGTAATAAATGACACTATCACTTGCACAAACAGGTGTATAAGTCATATCACACCAACAGGCACTTGTAAAATTATTTTGTAAATTCAGTATTATCAAAATAAATAAAATTAGTTTATGATGCATTGTTGGCATATTCAAATATATATTTATTGACTATTTTGTATTAGAACAAAAAAACAAAAAGTAGAAAGTGGAAATTATTTTCAATGTAATCTTGGATAATTGTAAACTTTATGATTTTTTATCCCATTGGCTCGAATTTACAAAATCCCTTATTTTTAAAATCCACTTCGGCATATCGATGCTCACAATTAAATGTGCATTCATTGTAATATGTTATACCATCATTGCCGCATATTGGATCAAATGTTGTATTACTGCAGTAACATATCTGCGTATTGTAGCATCTAATCATAATCATAATTAGTATGATTTTAATTAAACTTTTGTTGGATTTCATAATTATTAATATTTTTGTAAACTGTAACCTATTACACTACGTGTTCTTTCCTGACAGTTTATATGTACTGAATATGAAAGAAAATGTTACGGTTGCTACGATAAAATTTACTAGTACGATTGATTTAGCTATGTCACAACAATAAATTTTATCTATGTCAACATTTGAAAAAAGTAAGTAAATATCTAGCATAGGTAAATCAAACAATAATTGTTTCTTTAATTTACTTAATCCGCTAGCCCATAAGCAGCAAACAGCAATGGCTTTTACACAATCATTGTATTGGCTTGCAAATTTAGAAAATAAAAGAAACCAAACTGACAACATATTCTAAAATGATGGCCATCGCCATTTATATCTAGTTAAAAATCAACATATGTAAACAGAGACTTGAATTTTGGGATCATGTGCAGAAATGCACAGATAAAACAAAATATGTATTTTAATTTTTATTAAACTTTAATAAAATAAATTGAATGTACATTTAAAAGCTGAAAAAATAAAGTCTATCTCAATCTTATTTTTAACAAATATATAGCCTTCGGACGTGTCCGATTTCTATAATAATAACCTTTTTTGGAATAATTTTGACGTAAGTGAAATAATTTGTACTTCCATTTTTGCGATAAGCTAATTGTCCGAATTCTGTAATAATTTTGATATTGTTACATGAACAGTATGAAATCAATAACGGAAATAAAATTTGGCCCGAATGTGTTGGCAAATAGTAATGTTGTTTGGCACCAAATTATCATTGTACCTATAATGTTTACAAATTTTCGCTAAACGAATTTTAGCATACCCGCAATAATGAAAATATAGCGCAAAGAATCTAGAATCAGACATGACCTGCCCAAGCTAATATTTTATTGTTTGTTTAGCAACAAACAATATATACGTGTGCTTCACTTAAAAAAATTATTTCGAAAGTGTCAAAATTACTACACATAGCTGCTGTAATTATTTGGTTGCATACAAATTGCTGTCATAATTATCACAGAAAACGTGTTTCTTTGCAAGATTCTTTTTTGCTTCACTGACGTATTCCATCTTTAGGTCCCTATGAAGGTTGTCATTTCAATTTACCGTTATGGGGCATTTACTATGCCGCGTAAGACTTTATTTTGAAATGCTTTTATTATTTTTATATTTGTCTCAGAACTCCACGGCTGAATGTAGTAGGTTCATATAGGTTTTAGTATTTGCCGATAAAAGAGCAATTTATTATGTAAGGTTCATCAGAGTTCTTTCCTATGGTCCAGTACATTTTTCTATATTTAATATTTAATTCATAAAGTTAAACTAAAATAAAAATTAATAATTTTTATAAATATAAAAAGAAGTTTGTCAAATTCCTTGAAACTGTTAAAAATTGAATGTTAACTTACAATTGTAAAGTTATAATGGCGATTCCAAAATGACGACTCGGTCTCGAATGATCGAGGGACATGGAGGTTATCCACCACTGTTGATGGCAGTGCTAATGAATGTTGATGAATCTTGTCGAGGTAGTCTTTTAGTTGCCTATTAGAAGCTCAGCAGGTGATTTATTTGGTTGCGGTAGACGGTGTGATATTGATATGTTGGCCCAACATAAATTGGACCAGAATGCCACCAAATCATCTTTTGATTTCAATTTCTTTAAGAAATTCTTAGCTGTACGTACCATCCGCTAAGCCTGTCCGCTCGATGATGAGTGTACCATGGACGCGACGCAAATATGACGAATCTGATTTTCTTCACAAAACGCTCTGAACTAGTTAGACCATGGGTAGCACACAATGATCGAAGCTGTCGAATTGCCCACTTTGGCGATGTTGTTTTTGCGATACTCACCTCAAACCATTTGGAGTATGAATCTACAACGATAAAAAAAAAAATATGACCTTGGGAAGGACCAGAAAAATCCACATGAAGTTTAGAAAACGGATATTTTGTTGTTTCTTATATGGGCGGATTGGTGCATGAGGAACTTCCGGTCACGTTTCCTGGCACGGAACACACGATTTTACTGTACGCTCGATATCAGAGTCCATATTGGGTCACCATATGTAACATTTCATAAAATGCCTTCATTCGCACTATACCAGGGTGTCCAGAATGTATAGTGCCTTGAGAATGATGACTAGTCCCGCAGATATGAAATACGAAAAAAGTTTATCATTCCGATCTAAATAATCCGACCGCCTCCTTAACGCCCACCGTTTTACTTTGTACAAATCGGCATTTTTTGACGTCATCATTGATATTTCGTTCTTATTAAGAACTGATGATGAAACATCTTCCATCAGTAGAACGCCTTCGATTTGCTCCTCTTCCGGTGTTTTGAGTGGTAGGCGGTTAAGGCATTATCATAGGCATTAAGAAAATGCGTCGTCTCAACATCTGTGCTGACACCTATTGGAACTTGCTTATTGGGGTTGAATAAGCTTAATAACGGGATACGAAATCATGCAATTGTTTTACTCCGGAAATAATCGCTACGGATTCACGATCGATATGAGCATAATTTCTCTCGACTTTCGATACAATTTTTGAAGAAAACGAGATTGTCCTTTCCGATCCATCGTTTAATTGATGACAATGAATGGCTCCAATACCATATGGTAATGCATCACACACGATCGACGCAGGAAGTTTTAAGTCGTAATGCATCAATGTGCGTTACTTCTCACTTCTATTTTGAATTTTTACCAAGCAAACGATATGTATAGTAGCTTTTTGTGGAAGAAATGATACAAATTTAAAAGTCCCAGGAAGGCCTGTAATTAATTGTTTCTTGTCGATCGGTACTGGAGCATTTCTTTTATAGCTTTACATTTTTTATGCTGATGGCTGGGATTTGAAAACTTTAAGCTTTATTCAGAGTTGACTTGTAGTTGATCCGTCACTCTTATGCACGGGAACGGATGAATTAGCCCAGTCGGAATACTGCACTGGCGCTAGAACCCCTTTTTCAATGAGTCGATTGTCCTCTGCAAACACTGTGCTCTTTGTAGTAAAAGCAATGCATCTGAATCGTATCGAAATTGAACCCAGAATCGATCTCAAGTTAACATTGGTTGTGATTAATTTCAATCCTTGGCTTTTCTTAAGGTTTACTATATAGAGGAGGAATGTGATGGATGGCCGATTTCGTACGGTGCTTTGGCGGTTTTGTAAACGATGATCGGCACACTCGTTGTAAATGCCCCGTTATTCCGCAATTTGAACACGTATTGTTAGAATATGGGCAAGATAACCTTGCGCGTGAACACTACTGCGTGCGGCTTGGGTTGTAAAATTCGTTTCAAAGATTTTTGCTGTTGTTGGTTGATCCATTGAATTTGATCTGAATATTGAATTTTCATTTGATTTTTTGATGCTGCTTCCGCTAACTTCACTGGTCAATTACTATTTATGAAAGGCCAGTGTGGTATCAGCCAGCAGTGACCTCTGTATTCCTCCGTCGCCCAATCCACATACTAATCGATCTCTCAACATGCGGTCAAATGAATTTCCAAAATTACACTCGATGGATAAATGACGTAATTCAGCAACATATGCAGCGTATTTCGAAAGGGCGCAGAAAAAATTGATTTTTTTGTTTGATATCGGACAATTTTAATTTGCTTGCCTGTTTTGGTGATGCGTATGATCCCGTTTTGGCAGCATTTGTTTAAATTATTATTCGCACACACAACGCGATATTTTCGTTTGGAATATGCTACCAATGTTGCGTACGATGATGCTGCGTTGTTCTTCAGGGTTCTTCAATAATAACGGTATCTCTCATATACTTTCCATTGATGTGGGACATGTTTCAGTCTGAACACTGCTTTGATTATATATGAACTAGTTTTCGTAAACCTTTTTCAGGTAACAAGAAGTATGTTACCGATAAAAACAGCATCCAGAAGGATGGAACGTCTATTTTCGAAAGTGCATACTTTGTATTCTTTGTATCTTGTTGAATATGGAGATAGACGAGCCACATTTTCGTAGAATGGTATGTTAAGATCATTGTCCCAGCCAGAGACTATAATCATTTTAGCAGGAACATTTTGAGTTTTTTGGAGATTTCGATTCTTTTGGAATGTATACAGCATAGTAAAGACTCCAGACCACCACAGCAAATTCCACTTGATAACCGAAATATAATATAGACAAAGTGTGAATATCCTACTGCTGCCCATCGCTTGACGAAGCCAAACCTGGATTACGCTTTAGAAATACAGATACAGCTGTCAATATGTCTGTTAAAAGTGACATACGATTGGATTTTTCTTACGGTGATACGAGATAATTTCGCATTTTTTGATATTTAAGTGCATTGAGTTTGGTCGCACCACTCACCAAGTCGATTGAGATAATACCTTGTAGTTCGTCAACATCCCACATTTGTTGAATCGGTTGAAAGATTTATTTGAGTTTTTTTATTATCTTCTCGTTATTCGGTCGATGAAAACAATAAAAATCCATGGTCTAATATGCGATCCCTGCGGAACACCAGCTGTTACTCTGATAACGTTGGATTTCTTCAAATGATGCAAACATGCCCGCTATTTCTTTGGTATTCGAGAAGTTGATATTATTGTAAGTCATATTGACCGGGTATCCGGGCAAAGTATTTCCAAAATTGTTTTTCCAAGCTATTGATTTTGAATATAGAAATTTTGTTTGCGAGAGGAAATTTGTTTTCGCGATAATTTTTTCAATTTTTATTAGAGCGCCCGGTCGGTCGTTGATCATATCGCGAACTCGTTTATTTTCTAAAATTGTGCGGGCAGTGAGTCAAAATTAAAACATCTTTTCATTCGTACGATAATCTCATATAACCATAAGATTTTATGGCAAATGAAAGCAGCTATAATTTTTAGTAATTTTCACTTTATAGAAACTGCATCCAATGAATAACAGTATAACGGATGCATCTAATACTGAAAAATGAGGTACTATATACTCGTAGCTATAGCTATGTAGATTTAACTAATCTAAACTAAAATATTTACAAATCTAAATTATTTGTGAGAAAATCAAAGTAGCAATGTATACAAAAAAAATGTTTAAATATATTTTTGACCGTGAGAATTTATTTGATGTAAATTAATATACTATTTAAGAGCAAAAATGTATAAAAATATAAGACATATTATTTTCTTATTATTATGTTATTCTTTTGTTTTGTTTAACTTGAATTTATTATTTTACTTACCATTTCCGTTTATTTTATTTAAGTTTTTGGTTATACGCATATTAAGCTTAATTGTACAAAATGTACCTTTTGCAGAAATATCACTTTTTTATACTGATAATAAGCAGAGCATATAAGATGCCCACCGACTGACTATAGAGTATTATCATCAAATTATATATGTAATTGATATGGCCAACAAATATGATTTTTATAGTTTTACTTTAGGTCAACAAATTGAATTTTCGTCGTATAGACAACCAGGAGATTGTAAGTAATTTTCGACGGCGAGAAACCACCACCGCATACACATTTCTCGTAAATACTAAGATGGATTTTTTTTCCTTCTAATACATTTTTAATTTTGTAAATTAATTTGTAAACTAATAAACTAATGTATTTAAGGCTGACACCATCTCAATGCCTTGTAAACACCCCAAAACATAGATCATTTTTTAACCGATTCATCAGAAGCTTCACAGCCATACCTTTATTATTTTGATTCGGATATAAATAGTGCCGAATTATGGGTACTCCGGGCCCTGGGGCCAGCTTTAACACATTATTTCTAGAATTTGTTTTCTATACTTTTTCTGTTGCCCAAGTCCCTCAGGTCTTTTGCCGCTTGCTATTTTGCTCCCATACGTCTTACCATTTAATTGGCAGTTTATATATAGCTCTATGCTACTCTGTACTGACATGAACGATGTTCGGCGCGTTTTCTACACTCTTAATAGAAGGTTATACAAAATAATCCAAAATTAAACCGTTCTAAATTTCATAATTTTCCTTAGTAAATTGGAGATTCGCACAAAATTTCACAATCCGAATTTTAAATTTTATATTCAGAATCGTATACGAAATTTATCGAATAAATTTAATCTCAAACATTAAAAGTTTTTAAAAACCAAGTTAAAAATCAGGATTATAAACGTCAAATTTGATTTGTACTTTCCAACTTTATTCTAACTGAAACTGTTGCGTGGTTCAATCCCTAAGAAGAGCTCATTAGAAAAATAAATTAAAATATTTTTTTTATGCATAACTCGTTTTGCACTTTTCTAATAAGTGTAGTATTTAGTTAGAACCATCAGAGAATGTTGAATAAGATATTTAATGGCAGCCTTAAGGCTCTGCTTTGCTCAATTTACTAAAACCTGGGTACAAACCGTTATGTGGCCACATCAACTTCGGCATTGATTTAATTTTTTTTACAGCAAAGTTAAATATATTTGCAAGCACGTAGGTAATATACGTTTTTCTAAAATTCGCTATAGTTGGTTTATAATTACGTCTCAAAGTTGATAAATTTTTGACGAAATCCATTTACGCACAAACCAAATTTATCAATAAATTTCCACTAATCTGTAAAAATTGTATAGATAGGATACGTTCAGGAAGATATGATCTAGCGTTTAAAACACGTTTTTATAAAAATTTGTTCTAATAAACGAGAAAATTGAAAATTTAATTGAAACATATATCGATATTTTATATCGATAAGTTGACAATTCATCTTATTGAACATTTGTGTCTTCGATCAAAAAATACTTTAGGGTTCAACTAAATATCGTGTGCCTTTCAGTTCACTATTTTTTAATTAGATGTCATAGGTGGAAAAAAACAATTTTTTCATGTATTATTTTGTAAACTTCGATAGCGGAGATTTACACTATTTGAAATTTAATTTTAGACGCATTTATTGGCATTTAAATATCGACATCAATTTTGATTTTTGTTCTCGGTAAAGTAGAGTCTTTACTAAACCAACAAACTTGGCAAGGACAAATCCCGTTCCAAAGCATATTATTTATAGCAATCTTATTAAAAATAGCTGCCTCTCAAAAAGTCTTTGAAATCGCACAAAGATAAATAGTGTAAGATTCAAGTGTTGATAATTTTAATGATATTTAAAATGGCAGTTCGAACATTTTTCTAAAATTCATGAATTTTATAAACTTTGATGATGAATTTTATATAAAATCATGATAAAATTACTTGGATTATTTTTTGTCTCGTATAAAAATATTTATAAAATGTCCATTCCTAATTTCTTGTCGCATTATTTTATGTAATCAAAATGATTTAGATTCAGCTCATGTATGTTGTTCTTGTACCTAACATTAACACTAGGTATCAATTCAAAATAAATTCTTTGAATATCCCACAGATTTTTAACTTCAAGAGTTTTGATCGGGAATAATATTCGATTAGTATAGAGTTAAAGTGTGCACAGATTACCAACATGGTATAACAGAACTGCCGTTGTTGGTAATAATAGGCCTGATGAAATGCAATATAGAGGTTCATCTCTTTACAGAAACGTTTAAACGAGAAAGTAAGCACCCATATTTGCGTAAAATACAAGGATCAACAAGCTCAATTCGTTATAAGTTTATAACAATCTTTATATAGCCTAAATTATATAACATGGACTCGAATAATATGTGGTTTCAGTTATAGGATGGTGCGACTTGGAAAGTCATGGAACAATTTGATACGCGCATCCTATGTTGCGTAGAATCGTGGTGGGCATTTGGTGGGTATTGTGTTTCATACAAAAATGCTATACATTAAAGAATACAATGAAATTCAAAAAATCATTTTGGCAATTTTACTTCTGTCAATTTTACGACGTACAACCATTATTTATAAAAAAAAACAAATTAGTTGCCTTAGTGTAGTCCGTATTTGAATGTCAAATTACACGAAGGTCGGATTGCAGTTAGGCAATTTCGATCCTATCCGTTACGTAGTACCAATTTATATTATTTTCGGATTTAATTTTCGTTTCGTTTCGCAATACATAGTAGGTCTCCTGAGTTGGGTACCATATACCCGATAATACTTCCATCGAACTCAAATTGATTTAGATCTAAATACGTATGCGATACAAAATGCTCTTCAAATAATTAGGTCAACATAAAAATGCCACTCAAGTCAAACTATTTTACTTTTTTAATGTCCCGCAATTTATGTTAAAATTATTTCAATTCATAATTTACACTAGTAATGCTGGTTGAAAACAAATTAAACCTGTCTGAACTTCTTTACGCTTATCATAACAGGACTATTTCTGCCAAACATTGTTCTAATTAATTTACAGTTTTAATATAGGGTTGGATTTTTAACCAAAGTTCTCACATCGCAGAGAGCTGAAATCTGATATATGTTTAGTTTTATCTCGGCTGCGCGACTTAATTTATTCAAATTTCCAAATGAATGGCTCTCAGTTTATGGTTTCCATACCAATTTTTGAAAAGCTTTCGATTTATATATTTGAACTGGCCTTTTGAGATCATTTTTAATCAACTTCGCTATTTACTAGTATAATCATTTATGTGAATGTATCCCCGGATTTTATCCCAGGATATGGAAATTTCGAATTAGGCAACTCTAACAATTTTATACCTGTATGTATAATGTTGTGTGAAGTTAGCCCAGGGAAGAAATTTATTACAATTCCTTTAAATAAAATAATAAATTATTGTAAATTAAAATTGGATGTAAACAATTCTCCTTTAAACGTTTGTACGATATGATAAATTAATCAGAATTAAATATCTTAAAAATAATGAATGTACTTTCAATAGCCAACACAAAACTTTGCGGTTATAGAGCTATATGTACATATGCATATACTTTTCTGATTTACCGAAATTAAAAATTTGTCGGATCATAGCTATACGGCATTGAGCTTATACTTCACGAATTTTATTTTGAAAATCGTACCGTGGCCATGTGCCTAAATAATGCTCGGGGCTGAAAATATTTTAACACAACTTTTGTACTTTAAGTGAAGTAAGCTGTTGTTATGCTCAACGCAAAAGGATTTAGCCCTGATCCGACAAATTTTTAATTTTGACTTATATCAGACAAAAAGTAAAAATAAAACACAAAAGTTGCGTTAAGATATTTACAGGCCCGAGGTATATTTAGGCACATTGCCACGGTCCGATTTTCAAAAAAGCGTGAAGTAAGCAAATTCAAAACCATATAGCTTTGATCCTGGCCCCTGTGGTCGGGGGCATACATATATCTCGTAAACATAAATTGCACGAGCATGTTTTCGAAGAATACCACCACAGTATCCTTTGCTTGTTGTAGGAGGTGACTAAACGGTTCGTTTCAACAAATCGAAAAATGGATACCGCCAAAACAACAACGGACCCCCGCTCAAGTACTCCGTCACGAGATTTAGGATCGGCACATGGAACGTGCAGTCATTTAAGAAACCAGGACCGTTGGACGACCTAATCACATGCATAAAGGAGTATCGTGTGGAACTCGTTGCGCTTCAAGAAACTCGCTGGCCTAAAAGTGGAGACCAAGTGTCCAAAGGCCAAACGTTGTTATACAGTGGAGATGACCTCGGAAGTCTTGGAGCTGGATTTCTTCTTGGGCCGCAGGTAAAGAAGGCTGTTTTGGATTTCCAAGCAATCAATAACCGATTGTGTAAACTTCGCTTGCGCATGAAGTTAGCTAACCTGTCGATAATTTGTGTACATACGCTAGAGCTAGCAAAAATCAAACCGACTTGTGTGAAAACAATCCTCGGGTTGTGCAGGATGTGAGAACTTATCGGTCAGCAACTAAATACGTAAGCAGCGATAATTATTTGGTCGCTGTAAAGCTACGATGTAATTTTTCGTACAGGTCCGGGAACACAGCGAAATGCATGGAACGTTTCGGCTGTGAATTTCTGATAAATGAAGATCAAAAGACACGCTATTATCAGGATCTTGTCAGCGACAACATTGAGGGAGCTAATTACCAGTTTGACTGTGCGAACTCTGTCTGCGAGAAGCACTGAAAACTTCGGTTGTCAGTGCTGCTCAACAGACTTTAGGTATAGTGAAAGTCAGACCCAAGAATGATTACTTTGATGACGAGTGTCGTCTTGCAGTTGAGTAACAAAATATGTATAGCTCATAGTGAAGTGTAACAATGTCTCACAATCGCGAGGAAAAACAAGGCAACTCTCACTAGGATTGCAGCTAAGCGGATTTATATTCTTTAAATTAATTACTGGATTGCACCATACTTTCAGGCCTGCGTCAACTGCCATTCGGGACCGGGATGGAAACCTCTGTGTCAACATCATCGCAGTACTCGACGCTTGGAATGGACACTTCACCGATCTGCTTGGTGTTCATCATGCGTCACAGGCCGTACTTGAGTCAGCTCAATTACAGACTGCAGAGATTTTCATTGAGATTTCAATTCACTAAGGCCATGCAGAGACTAAAACGAAACCGCTTACTTGGAGTGGACTGCAATATTTCGCAGCTCTTGATATTCGGAGGGAATACTTTGTGGAACTGTCTTTTCGACCTTATTCGATTAGTATGGCGAACCGAAGTTATGCCTGACGAATGGAAAGTGGTCGCGATATGCCCCATATTCAAGAAGGGAGACCGCTTGAAGTGTGAGAATTATCGCGGTATAGATCTTCTTCTCTCGCGGAGGGCCTGAATCGATCAGTTACTGATCAGGTCTTTTCGCTGCGGATGATTTAATCTAAATATTATATGAGACTTCCATCCCCGAGTACATCTTTCGTAAAACTGAAACACATCAGCGCAACATCTTATATCGCCAATCCAATCAGGTGCTTGCAAATGCAGATGACATATGCGTGATTGGACTGAATAGCAACGGTGTGAAAGAAATACTTGATCCGCTTGTAGAGTTTCCAGCTTCTGATGATGGACTCCAGATCAATGAGTCCAACACAAAATACATGATCTTTAGTCATAGGGACAGTGGCACATCAGATTTTAGTAATAGCCACGTCACGCGCGTTTAAAGTAGAATCTTTAACATTAAATATTATTTTATAATGTTTTTTTAACTTTACGTAAAGGGAATGTAATAAATTTATGGGCTGAGCTAACTTCACACGAAATTACATGAGCTATAAAATTGTTAGAGTTGCCTGACTCAACATTTTCATTTCCTGGTCTCAAATTCTGGGATAACTTCACATACATCAAGTAATGCAAAATGATTTAATAAAATTACCGAGAGATCGGGCCTGAGATTCAAGGGGCTCCAATACAAATTATTGGGTTTTTACTAACTAACTTTTACAACTTATAGGGAGTTAATATTTGAATATGTCAAACGCATTTCACTGGTTATTTTTAACATCTATTCAAATTTCAAAATAGCGCTTCAATTGGCGTATTTTGGTGTACATTTTGATCTATTGAAATTTTAAAGCAATCCAACCCCGGAATCACGGAGCTCCCATATTTTTTTATTATGACAATACTTTTTACTAAAATGGCACAGGCACGCAAATTTAAACTATCTAACTAAAACGTATACTAACTAAACTATATACAGTTAAGTTTCAAAAAATAATTTTAAAAAATTATTGTCATAAATTCCACCGTCTCTCAAAATTTGTATGAACAAAAATTCGTAAACTTATGAAGCAAAAAATTATAGTGGAAATAATTGTGAAAATATTACCACTTCTTTCGAACACATAAAACGAATTTTAAAGTGGAGGTAAAATATTCACTCCACCAAAATCCATGTTAGAGATGATAATTAGAATGGCAAAACCTTCATAAACATTTAATCGCATGTACACTACATACATTCTATACAGATATATGTTAGATTTCACTACCTATAGATATATGTACTATAACCAGTGGTACTATATTAAATCCAGTGTAACCCGAATTAATACTGGTTTTACAGATCAGATAGTATATTACCATGTATTTGTTTATATGTATACTGTATGGTGTGAACCGGAAGTTTGATAGTACATAATATAATACGAGTATGTCATGTATATATAGCACATTATAGTACATAATATATATGCTAATATTGGGTTGTCGAAAAGGTTAACATATTTTAGTATTTGTTACAATGTATATTATGACAGAGTGCCATAAGTTAAACCGCAAATTCAATGAAATTATATTCTTTGAAGGGGATAAGATAATTACAGAAAAGTTTACGTAACAAAAAAATTTAATTAATTAATTAAATTGTGATACTGGTAAACGATTGTTTATTTCTGTATATATTTAGCTACTAAGCGAGTAGAGTACATATGTATAACCAACCCTATATATGTATTCACCAAAAACATGCGAAATAAGAAATTATCTTTTAATGGTAACTGTGTGTATCAAGAATATTGTGAGAAATTTATAATTATTTTATAACCGCAATTCTATTTATTTTGAGATAGTGATCTACTCCAAAAAAATTAAATCTACACAAAGCGATTTTTTTTTTTTTTGGGTGATGAGATAGTTGCATGTAAGTTTTATTGTTATTACTATTCTTACAATGATTATTATTACCTTTTCTATTTTATTCTGCCATAATTTCTGTATAATTATTCCTGGGAAAAAATACTAAAAATAATAATAATCATATGTAAGAATAATAAAGAAGTTAAAAAATGTTCATTTTCTTATTGTTTTCTTCGTTTCAATTGTTATGATTTAATTTTGATATTCTTTTTAAATTTGGTTCGGTTTTCCGCTGTTTGTTCTTATTTTTTCTCCTTCTTATGTGTTATCATTTTCTTTTTTAGTTTTGCTGCACGGTTATATTCATATTAATTTGATAAAGTTATCTTTTCCTATGTATTCTATATAGCAATTAGAAGGATAACTTTGTAAATTATAATCTTCACATGGACATGTCCTAGGGTCCTCTACAGCAGAGCAAAATGTGTATTAAATCTTAAGTTTCAAAGTTGCTCGACAACTTTACCTGCTCACAGGTTCTGAAGGTTGGCACCAACTTAATTGTAATATGTGTCCTTTGGGAGTGATCTCTTTAACGGTTCTAATACCAAGAGCATGTATGTTAGTATTTCGAATATACACTGCGAAGAATTTTTGCTTGAGTTCGTTACACAAGTTCTGTATTTGATGCGCTTGTGGAATCCCATAGTTGGATACCGTATATCCCTATAGGAATTAATATCGCTTTGTATAGTGGCACCTTATGGTCCAATTACAATTCTTTTCTGACAAACAACCAACAAATTTGTGAAAATTTTAATTTTATTGAAAATTTTATTTTTATTGAATATGTTTTCTCCAAGTCAACCTTATCTCCAGATGTAGTCCTAAGTGTTGCAATTCGCAGGTAATTTGAGGTAATTTCGGGGTTTTTATGGGACACCAAAACGGCATGTCATCAGCAAATGTTGATACTATTACTTTGTTGGTAATGGGAAAAACGGCTGTATAACAAGTATAATACTGGACCTAGAACGCCGCCTTCTGGAACGCCCGCGCTTAGTAGTTGCATCATTTTGTTTAACCAGATATTGTCTTTGATGTAAACAGTTCTCGAGGACCGTAAGAAAATTATTCAGCAGTAACTTTTGAATTTTATAAATTAGTCAGTCCATCGTGCCAAAGTTTATCAAAAGCTTGTTCGATATCCAAGAAGACAACAATATTTCTTTCCCCTGAAAGGTGAGTTTGATAGCATTTACAATTCTATGCACTTGCTCTATAGTGCCATGCTGGTTTCGGAAACCAAATTGATGATCTGGAATAAGATGCTGATCTTCTAGCATTGGTTTCAGTTTCTTAAATAACATTTTTTCAATAACTTTGAGATTGTGGAAAGCATAATTATTGAACGATTTGTGTTTTCCAGCTTTATGAATCATCGTGATTTGCGGAATATAACCAGTTCAATACAATTAGAAAATTACCGGAAAAATTTAGAAAATTACCGTTGTATTCTGAAGGCTTATGCAGTTTTTGATTGTATTCTTAACTATATCTTCCACTTAAGTTTTATAGGTTTTATGTTCGAGTCATTCGCCGAGCCTATGCTCTAGTAGCACGCAGTTTCTAATTTAAAGCTTTGGCGAACAATTCAATGCATTTTAGGAGTAAAAATTATTTAGGCAAATATATAGGATCAGTGTTTCTCCCCTAGCCTATTTGGCGTTTTTCCAGTCTATTACTTACAAAGGTTTAATAGTTAGAATTAAAAACATGAAGAAGTTTTCTGTATTATTAATTTTAACCAGTGGGCCAAACTAAATTTCTGACGAACCAAAGAAGTGAAATCAATAGAAAAAAACGTCAACGTCGACTGAGTAGCAAAAGGTGAGAGACGTTTCCCGAATCTTAAACTAAGTAACAGGTATTTGAGGTTGAGTATTATCACAGCAAACCAAATAAATTTTATAGGTTAAATCATTTTAGAGTCACTTTCCCACGCAGCATAATTCACTACCGGATTATTACCGGAGTGTAGTTCAAGCTCCGAATTATATTGTCGTGTGAAATGTACAAATCAAGTTTAGTAGTGAATTATCAACTACCCGTTATAATTCGGTATTTTGTACTCCTGCACTTCGGTAGTGTAGTGTCATGTAAAACGATTGGCAGATAACAGACTAAAAAATTCAAATTTGAGTGTACATTATTTGAATTTGTCTTAATTATTTGTTGTATTTTTAGAATAATGTGCTATTGTTGCTTTTTTTTTACTAAATTTTGGAAAAACAATATTTCAATTAAATGCCTCTAGTGGCGTTACATAGATAATTTGATGCGTGTAAAAGCGGCTATATGGTTTGAACCAAAACCTCTATAAACAAAATGTCTAGATTTCCAATGCCTTGATTTCCAATTCTTATTCCCCCCTAGAATTTTAACATTTTTTTGAACTATTGAAAATATAAATTTCTTCAAATTATAACATTTCTCTGAAATTCTAGGCTCTCGGCTTAAATTTTGTGCAAAGGTGTTATTTAAAAGTTTAACTGAATCAAACATATTTCAATTTTCAATCAAGTATTTGTCAACTCTTATTTTTCTTTGGCCTCTGGTTGGCCTCAGGTTTCGAACATTTTTCTGGACCAGAAAATGAAAATTATTCAAATACATAACAAAGTATTTCTCTGAATTTCGTGGTTCTCCAGATATATATCCTTCTATGAAAAATTTAATTAAAAGTTCAACTGAAAGGGAATTTTTTGCATTCGATCGTGCTTCTAGGTACAATAACCCTATGCAGATTTAAATTCTAAATCTTGTACCCGCTCTTGTTTAAAATGCCAAAATACAGTGACCCATTTAACATTTTTTCAATTTTCTAGTTATAAATATTCAAGAATTGTTTGTTTTAGATGGTTTGGTAAGCTTGATGGTTTAAAAAGGATTGGAAAGGACACTGTTTTCCGGACGTCTATCAGCCTTATAAATAAACCAAATTTGCGATTAATCTTTAGAATGAATTCAAAAAATTCAAATTAGAATTCCAATGTTCGGCTTAATGATAGAAAATATATTCTTAAATTCAATTATACATTCAGTCGGTTTCTTATATTTCTTGATTAATGTGTGACGGTGTAATTATATTAGTGTTAAGTGTCATCGCTTGAAATAAAAATCGTTTCCGATGTTTATTTTGAGACCAGTTTTATTAGCTAAATCTGATACTTTGTGCTCCATATCGCAGTGTTTGCGTGTATATGTGATTATGCCATTTTTGTCATCCAGATCTGTGAGTTTGCCTATAAGTCCCCACTGGAAGGCCCTTTGGGTACGGGCTGTTCAATTTGTTTACACTACATAATACTACAAGGAGCACTGCTGGAAAGAGTACACATTCTTGTCTGACTGATATATATATATATATATATATATATATATATATATATATATATATATATATATATATATATATATATATATATATATATATATATATATATATATATATATATATATATATATATATATATATATATATATATATATATATATATATTTATATATATGTATATCAGTTCCCAAACCCAGCATCTCGCTACTACTTTTATGAGTTCGATTATTTTCTTTACGACCATTTCAACTTCCTGTTCCGTTGGTTGATGGGTGTTGATTATGTTTCTTTATTAATACCATTTGAGAGTTGTTTTATCTTCTTGAGCACTGGCTGATTGTCCTTCGAAATATTATTTCCATCCGTGCTCCGTCAGCTGTTAATAGCTGATGAGATACGTCTCTTTTCGGTGGAATGTTGAAGTATGTTCCTGTGATCTTTCATACATATTGATGAGGTGTGCGCATATGTTTCTATATTTTTTATGATTTCTATAAGGTTTAAATGTGATCGAAAAAATCGAGGATTAACTTCTGCAAACGTGCCCGTGGTGGACATTTCCCAGATATTTTTTTTCATCAATAAATAGTCAAGTGTCTACTTGAATAAAGAATGACATATATTTTAAACAATACGTGAGTTTAATTTCAAAAGGCACGTTCGTTTGTGGTGAATTAACTGAATTGATATTGAGTTACTATTCCGATAATTGAGTTAATATTCAGATAATTAAGCTACTGAAGTGAATTGGTCGTTCGTTTGCTACAATTCAGATAAGTGTCAAATTGTTAAAAAGTAATTGGCTTGTGTTGCAAAATAATTAAAATTTAAAGTTAATCGACCATTTTCTTGGATCAATTATTTTTGTGTCACATTACATTTTCACTATGTCGAAAAATGAAGAGATAGTTACAATATTATTGGTAAATATATAATATTAAATACTCAAATATACAGTTTGTGTTTACCACTACTAACATTATTTTATTTGACATATCTTAGAAAGAATTATTTCAAGATTCCTGTGAGCGGGATATAATCGATACTAGCAGTAGTTCAAGCTCGAGCGATTCCGAGCCAGAAAATCAAAGTGGTGCTTCCCTTTACCGAGTATCACAATATTATGAAACGACGGTTCAAGCATACAGTGATGTAGAATTCAAGGAAAATTTTCGCCTACAAAGGTCAACTTTTAATGCTCTTATGAGTAAGTATGTTATTTCTATTTATCATACAAATTATAATTTATATTTTATATATAAACAGCGTTCTTGGAGCCGTTAATGACCAAAGAAAATTTATTGTATGCTGGTGGACGGAGGAAGATTCCTGCTAATAAGAAAGTACTTATGACTATTTATTATCTGGTGAATCAAGACTGTTTTAGACAGGTTGCTAATTTATTTGACGTATCTCGAAGTACCGCGCATGAGATAGTTAATTATGTGGTAGGTTTAATTTTTAAACATTCGCCCAAATTCATTAAATGGCCAACTAGAGAGGAAGCAGCCGGCAATGAACGATTGTTTTATAATAAAAGAGGGCTTAAGAACGTTATGGGATGTATAGATGGCTCACATATTGAAATTTTAAATATAGAAGGAGACAACGACTACATAAACAGAAAAGGATTTTCGAGTATACTACTACAAGGGGGTCAATTTCAAATTAGAATTTATTGATGTATATTGCGGTGAGCCTGGGTCCATGCATGACTCAAGATTGTTGAGAAAGTCTGGATTGTGTAAAAAAAATTGAGGAAAGCCCAGCATGTATGTATGGCTATTTTCTTCTTGGCGACTCGGCTTATATGTCAAAAGACTGGCTTGTGCCCCCGTTTAAAGATAATGGCACTTTAACATCCTAAGAGCGACAATTTAATTTCATTCATTCATCACTACGAGCATGCATAATTTGAAACGTATTATGCTGTACAATTTTAACTACCCAGCCAACCTCTTTTTAAATCAATTCATGGTATCATTAAATCCAAGGTGCGAATAGGAATTGGCAATCAGCAGTGCCACCGGATCGGAATTATCATATCCAAAAAGATGTTATTTCTAATATCACTTGATGCTATAGTTAACAGAAATATGATAAGTAGTTTAAATAACAATCAAACTATTCATTTTATTTGCTAAATGTTTTAAATTATGTAGCAATAAAATATGTAATACTATACGACGTTATACTTATATGTAGCAGTGTAGTATAAATGTAAATATTATGTACGATAAATTATAAATTTTCATGTGAAACAGAGAAAGAGAATAAAAAAAATTTTCCCATGGAATACAGGGGGTTTCAAAAATATATTTGGCCACAATAACATATTATTTGTTCATAAATGTACATACATATTATATACAATACATACATAATAATATTATGTATTTTCAACTCCAACTCCAAGATCAAGTCTTGATTTTATAGCTTTACTAAACTCATTTGTATCTCAAAATATTATTATGTATTTATTATTTTTTTAATTATTAATTAATTTTCATGTCTAAATTAAAAAAAATTCATAATTTATAACTGTGGGAAAAAATCAGCTGTGAACAGGTGTTCGTGTATTTTTTATTTTCTATTCTCCCTTTTTATTTAATTTATGACTATGTGTTGGTTTTTTTTTTATCTCATACAATACTGCAACGCAACAAACACAACAAGCTAGTTGTAATAGAACAGTCAAAATCAAAAGCACGAAGCAATTGTCTGATGAAGGTAGTGTTGTGTTAACTTTAAATTATAATAAATAAGTTTTTTTTTTTAAATATTTAATTATAAATAAGATAATCTATATTGTGAATTTTGTATTGTGAGATAAGTTAATTAAGATAAATTGCTTAAACTTGGATTGTGTAGCTATAAATTGTAATAGAATAAAAGTGAGGTTATATTATAAAAACAAACATCATTATTATTTATTTAATTATATTTATTTACTATAATAATTTACCATCGAATATGTTAAAAAATATGAATATTTTAAAATAGCATTTGAGTTTTTTTTATATAATTTGTGTTTAATACATATAATAACATGTACAAAGCTGACTATGTAATAAATTGAGCGGTTTCGTTGTTTTCATCATTTTGTTGTGTTTTGACGGATGCTAATTTAGCTATAACTTTATAATATATATATTGTGAATGAAATAAAAATATTTGTGAGAATATATTATTAAATATATGTATAGTGTAATATTTCAATGACTTGAATTTGGATAAAAGTAGTTCTAATAGCTTATTGCTTATTTGATTAAAAATCAAAGAAAATTTTATTGTGCTATTTAATGAAAATGCCTCATCAATATGGATTAACGGGATACGCTCAATCTCCGCCGAGTCCACCATCGCAACATAATGCACTTATACCGAGGCTTGGCGGAGCAGTTGTGCCGGCTGGAACGGGTGCAAACACGCATAATTCACAACCGGGTCCCGTTACGATGTTTCGAACAATTGAAGACAAACGTCTAACAAGAGAAGCTATGGAACGATATTTAAGAGAACGAAATGATATGATTATTTATATTTTGCATGCTAAGGTAATTTAACTTTTAAAGCTGCCTTCTTCGCTCCTACATAAGATCTGGTTCTATTAAATAAATAAAACTGCGAAGAGACACTATTTCAGATTATGATAATTTAGTCATTTTATTTTTTGTAAAATTTAGAGATCCTAGCGTCAGATTTCGGATATTTAGCAATTTTTCTAGTACTCCAATAGTTCGCTTGGACATTGAACAAAATCGTCATTTTTTCTAAAATAAACCGGCGGAAACTGCGTCCAACCTCAATAGTTTTCATTGTGAAAATATCTACGGATAAAGTACAATTGTTCCATCAACGTATTAATCAACGTAAATGTACGACAAAATCTTGCATAGTAATCGGATTATTCTTATATCTCATTGGGCTGCAATTGCAAATGTTACACTTGAAGCTCTTAATTTGAAACATGCTTCTTTACCGGTCAATTAGTGTCGCCAGAACGCGATTCACTCGTAAAATTTGAAAATTTGCGATGGACTGCGAATAAAACAACATAAACCAGTCACTATACATAATTAATTAAACAATACGCCAGTAGGTTTAAAGAAATGTATTATCAAAAATAAAATTAATTTTTTTAGATAATATTGTGTAATTTATTTAATTTTTTTGTTTCGGTATTTATCAAAATAAGTATTACACCTTTGTTTCTTCAAGTCTTTACCCTTCAGTAAAATACATAGTTTTTTACTAAACTTAAACCGCCTCTAACCAGTAAATATTGGCCCATTAGAACCATAAATTTTTAACCGACCAAACAAAATCGTCTAACCAAATAAATATCTTTTCTTTTAATGATTGAATCACAAAATTTTTATAATTTTCAGGTGGCCCAAAAGTCGTATGGGAATGAAAAAAGATTCTTCTGTCCGCCACCATGTATATATTTATTTGGCGATGGTTGGCGGCATCGACAAGAAGAAATGATACGAAAAGGTGAAAACGAGCAAGGTTCAACACTATGCGCATTTATTGGAATAGGAAACTCAGAGCAAGATATGCAACAATTAGATTTAAATAATGGTAAACAATATTGTGCAGCTAAAACATTATTCATATCTGACTCGGACAAACGAAAACATTTTATGTTATCGGTGAAAATGTTTTACGGTAACGGGCACGACATAGGGGTATTTAATTCAAAACGTATAAAAGTAATATCAAAACCATCAAAAAAGAAGCAATCGCTTAAAAATGCTGATTTATGTATAGCAAGTGGCACAAATGTTGCACTTTTTAATCGACTTAGATCACAAACTGTGTCAACTAGGTATTTGCATGTGGAAAATGGCCATTTTCATGCTAGCTCTACACAATGGGGTGCATTTAAAATACATTTATTGGATGATAATGAAAGTGAATCGGAAGAATTTAATGTAAGTTCACAAAATATTTAAAATCCTCAACATAATGTAATTATTTTATTTAAAATAGGTTAGGGATGGTTATGTGCATTACGGGTCGACTGTAAAATTAATCTGTTCTGTAAGTGGAATGGCATTACCAAGGCTAATTATAAGAAAAGTAGATAAACAAATGGCATTATTAGAAGCAGACGATCCTGTGTCGCAACTTCATAAATGTGCATTTTATATGAAAGATACAGATCATATGTATTTGTGTTTGTCGCAAGAGAAAATTATTCAATTTCAAGCGACACCGTGTCCAAAAGAACCGAATAAAGAGATGATTAATGACGGAGCTTGTTGGACAATTATATCGACTGATAAAGCAGAATATCAATTTTATGAGGGAATGGGACCTGTAAGGTCACCGGTCACTCCAGTTCCAATTGTGAATTCATTAAATATAAATGGTGGTGGCGATGTAGCTATGCTCGAATTGACAGGCGACAATTTTACGCCACAATTACAGGTATGGTTTGGTGATGTGGAAGCTGAGACAATGTACAGATGTGCCGAAGCGTTATTATGTGTTGTTCCTGATATATCCCAATTTCGTGGGGAATGGTTATGGGTAAGTGTAATACATACACACCTTAAGAAACATTATTCTAATTCCATATATAAAAAAATCATTTTAGGTTCGGCAACCGACACAAGTGCCTATTTCATTAGTCCGATCAGATGGTATAATTTATGCTACAGGATTAACATTTACGTACACTCCAGAGCCAGGACCAAGACAACATTGTGGACCAGCTGATGAAGTTATGCGCCGTGCAGCAAATAGTAATAATAATAATAATAATACAACACAAAATACATTACCAACATTAGCTGAAGTGACATGGAATAATCATGGTCAGCTACCCTAAACGAAGCATCCTACAAATTATATTTAAAAAAAAATTTATTTGATCTTTAATAAAAATATATTGTATTTTTGAACACAACGAAAATGGAAAATTTATTAATATATAGTAATTAATTTGTATTTAATATTCAATGTATTGATTTAAAATTTTAGATATTGTTTATACAAAAAAAAAATCAATTTTAACTTATTTTAAATAGCCACAATTTTTATTTCTCCTAGTTTTTTTTTAAATATGTATATTTATAATACCTAATTTTATTTAATGTCTGTTAATGGAACTAATTTCATAACTAAGTTTATATAGTTTAATAAACCATAACTATGACAGATTTAAAGGAATTTTTGTTATTTATATTAAATCAATAGAAATGGCCTTGGTATGTATCATGTAGTGGTAGGAATATGGAACTTCAAGATACACCGCATACTTACTCTGCGTGGTATCAACCGAATTTATTTATAGCATATTTAAAGGCAGTTGTTTTATTTTTGTAAATTGTCTTAAAGCCAGATTAATAATTTCTTATTCTATTTATGGTTGATAATGTGCTATTATTTTTCGGGGGTGAAATATATATGTATATCAGCTATTGTGGAACCATTTTAGAACTTTAGGCTTTTTTTAAAATCTAAATTTTTAACTACATATTAAGTGAAATTACAACAATTTTGACAGGCAAAATCTGCTGGTCATTCCGTCTAAATTATTTTTGTATTCGACATTAAACGAATATAAATAAATATTTATATTAAAAAGAAACATTTTACCTACCTGTTTCTATAAAGTTTTAATAAAATAACATTTTCAGTAAAACCTTTGTGGATGCGACTCTAAACCAGTCTTGTATGATATCCTATAAAATGACTCTAGTAACAGCTTCCTAGTATTGGATGCAATCCAATTTGTTAGATAAGTTTCTACAAGTACCAATTTATTACTTTTGTTAATGTTGCACACGGTATCGCAAGACTCAAGCCCTCAAATTGATTTATACGATATCACACCGTGCGTAAAATCATTTTAGTTTTTTAATAAAGTTACTACCAATAGTCATTGATGTATCTATTAGTTGGTCGTACCTTTCCGCTGACTTCATTATTTTATATAGACAATCATTCCGGATCAGAACGTGGCCGAATCATTCGAATTTGTAGAGAGATTATGTATGTTATATACCATCATCATTTCTCTATCTATCTATCAGCCCAAACGAAAGATTGAACTACATCGTCAGCCTACACATGACAACAGGCTGATCAATATTATTTATTTTGATAAAGAAATTATGAGATCCATTTATCCAGTAATTTTACTGTACGCCATAATTCTTCTAAAACTGTGTTGAACAATGTACACTGCATATCTCTAAGTAAGCCTACAATTCTGACATGAAAGATAAATCATCATTTATGCGTATTGAGAAAAAACAAACTGAAGTTAATTCTGGGATTATAACTGAGCCTATAAATATTTTGGACATATTATTTGTTTATATTTTAAGAATAGTAACTAGGCCTATAGGAAACGGCCTATTTCTATGGAAAATTCAAAAATATAAATTCACTTTCGGTGAAAATTAGTGTACGTCCATCATGTGAAAATACTTCGTGGATTTACACTAAAATGCAGGACTTACAACAAAAGCAAATTTTGTTTTTTAGCAGTTTTAGCAACTATAGAAAAATGTTCAATATCCACTTTCGACGACGGTTAATGTAAGTTTTCGAGTAATTTTCCGTGGTATTCATTGTGTTATAATGCTCCAACTCATCGGTGAACTCCCTACGATATTTCAACAAAATAATTCAATGGAAACAATATGTATAATTATTTAATAAATGCAAATGAAGGCAAATTTACCGAAGAAGAGGCCACTTTATGGTAGAAAAAATGAATCGACTTCAATTGTATTAGTTTGAGTTTAACGTATGAGATTGAACAAATAAACTTCCTAATAAATATTTTTTTCAATTGCAGACAAAAGCGAATACATATATATTAGTTACATTAAAACTTATTTGTAAGAAGCATTGATAACGGCGGTTACACTAAATTAACTTCTGGATATCTATGAAACTAAATGAGAAATAACAAAATGGATTGAAAATTTGGACAAAGCCTGTTTGGTTTAGAACAAATCAATATACAATTTTGGAGGTAAACCAAATAAGCACTAGTATGACGAAATCGAACTATTCAATTATGAATATGACATTAACATTAATTAACTCTGATCTATTTCGCGTTTTGAGCTTTAAATCACACGCATGACTCTTCACTCAGTTGTAAGGAGCCATCTCTCGTACTCATCCGTCAGCGCCCAACTTTCACATCCAAACATAACAACGGGCCTGATCAACGCTTTGTAAAGTTTCAGCTTCGCGGCACTTGATGATAGGTGTGTAAATTTTAAGAGTGGCCTTAGAGTATACAAAGTACGACAGCCAGCTGCCGCACTTTAATATCATAATACTCACACTGTTATCGTGAGTGATAAGAGAACCCAAATATTTGAACCTTTGCCATTGTCCCTATAACCAGAGATCATGTATTTCGTTTTGAACTCATTGATCTGGAGTCCAACAGAAGCTGAAAACTCTATACAAGCGGATCAAGTATTTCTTTCACTCCGTTGCTATTCAGTCCAATCATTTTTGTTGGCATTTCTAGGTATTCCAGGGCAGACCACAAACTCTTTCGATTGATCGAGTCAAAGGCCTGCCGGAAATCCAGGAACCCCTCCTGATGTACGAAGATGGATGTCTCATAATATTTAGATAGAATCATCCGCAACGAAAAGACCTGATCAGTGACTGATCGATTCGGACGAAATCCTCCTTGATAGTGGCCAACCAAACCCTTGGCTAGGGGGGTGATTCTATCCAATATATTGTAGGATAGTAATTTGTATGATGTGCAAAGGAGAGCATCGCGATAATTCTCACAATTCAAGCGGTCTCCCCTTCTTGGAAATGGAGCATATCGCGGCCACTTTCCGTTCGTCAGGCATAACTTCGGTTCGCCATACTAATCGAATAAAGTTGAAGGCAGTTCCACAAAGTATCCCGTCCAAATATCAAGAGCTCCGAATTAATCCCCAGTCCACCCCAGGTGAGGGGTTTCGTTGCAATCTCTGCATGGCCTTAGTGAATTCCTCATGGGATGGATCATCAGTGCGAATCTCCTCAGTTTTTATTAGAGGTGGCTCAACAACAGTCTGTGACGCATGATGAACATCAAGCAAGTCAGTAAAGTGTCCACTTCATGCGTCAAGTAATGCGTCGATGTTGACACAGCGGTTTAGATGCATGTTGCTTATCATATGATTAAGTGAGATGCTGCTGCAATTAAAGTATTATACCCTAAAATTGAACATGCTTGCCAAATGGAATGCATATAGAGCTGATAGCAAATAGCGAGAATTCAAATTTTTGAGGAGTTTGAACCGAATTTTGCACTTCTTTCTATCATAGCCGATAATTTACAGATCGGACACATAAATTGAAGCTGTGGAATTATATGCCAAGAATTTCGGGTAAATTTAAATTGTTTTAAATTAATAGGAGAAAACTGATGAGATGCTTGAAATTGTTAAGAATGTGTTCCATGATGAAGATATAACGACGAAGTGTAAAAAAATCAGTTATTGTAATTCAGATATAATCAAACATAGAAAATGTTATTAAACAATACTATACTTAGTCGTCGACGAATACTTGGGTAAAAGTCAACTTTTACTTTAATTTGCGGAAAACTCATTTAACCTATCGAAAGGGTAAAGCAAGTACACAAAAGTAAATGTTTGATGTTTAGTTGATAATTTTTTATTAATCTATTGAGTGAGTTTAAAATAGACAAAAACACGTATTTCAATAATACTAAAATACTAACAATCGACTTTGACCGTAGCAAATGTTTTACCAGAGTTATTTAAATCTCAAATTTATCTAATACCTGTAATACTCATCCATTTATATAAATGTATAAATTTATGTCTTCAAAATTAATATAAATTTAATTTATTTTTGATTATTTGCAGACATTTTTAATTGTACATCGATTGATTATCATACTACATTGTTTCACATTGAACCAGATACTATCAACGCCGGAACACATCTATCTTGAAATCTGTAATAAATATATAGGTACATTATATATATATATACATATATCATACGAGTATATGTACAATACATATACACAAAATTTTAAATTATTCAAACATTTGAAATTTACTTGACTGAAATTTTAATACAATATTCGAAAATATGAAAATTTAACATACTTTAAATAGTTTGACTAAATTTAAAAAAATTTAATAGTTGCCATGTTGTTTATATAATTAATTAGTGAATAAAAATTATGTAAACTCATACGATTGTTTGATCCATTAGTTTTGCTCGCATTGCCCTTACCATTGAAAAGTACGATTTAAAGGATTGTATGATAGCTGAATTTTAATTTTTTAAAACGGCCTCATCCAATTTTAATTATTGTTCGATTTTCACAAAATGAAATAAATCGTTATTACATAAGAGATTTAACAGTTTTTGTAAATTTATTTCTATTAAAATTTCAAATTATAAATATAAAAAATAAACTTATTATACATACATAATAGCATTTTATTGTTTAAATGGTCCCTAATTGATTTTAAAGGAATGCGATTAAAATATATATTTATATATAAATATAATAAAATCAATTTAATTTTATTCCTATTTACAGATAATTTAAATTCATTTTTTTTTAATTTTATTTATAGTAAATTTACTAATTCATTAATATTTTTTGTCAATCACAGCCATTCAATTAATAAATATAATTTTAAATTAAAATATATATATATAATATATATATATATAATTTTACATAATATAATTTTACATAATAAATTATAAAAAAAATTATACATAATAAATTATAAAAATTAATAAACTATAAATATGAATTTTTGCCGATTTATTAGGTAGAAGAAAAATATTTCTGTACTTTCTTTATATTTGAAAACTCGATATCCGATTCAACCAATTCATTCCAGATTTCAAGTTTTTATGAAATGTAGGTATATCGTCTTTTCATATATGTTTGTAGATTTTATAAGGAAAGCAGAAATAGATGATTTATATCGAATCGAGAATACTATTATATTAGCTGAAATATAAATTTTAACAAAAACAATTTTAGGAACAATTTCAGATAAGAATATCATTTAAGCATTTATGGGAGAGGTGAAAAAGATTATGAACATGTCGCCAAGAATCGAATTCTGAATCGTACGAACTCTTGTTACTCCACCATCACTTACTTAAAATTCTAAAATTTGTAATACCTTAACTTCCAAACTCTTAAACTTGCAAAATTCTAAACTCGCACACTATACACTTTAGTTGTACATTTCCTAATTGTTTAATTTTTATAATTCGTTTAATTCAAAAATTTGAAATTTGCTCCAATTATATATATAAAATTCATATTTTGTTTATATTTCTTAAACTATTATGAGTATAGTGCACAAATCTATGGTTTTACAACTACGTCACTATAAATATTTTTACATACATTTTTCGTATCCTCAAAAATTTAATTAAGTAGTTTGCTATGGTATAAGCATTTTATTAAAACAATTGACTTAAAATTAATGTTATACATAAAATTATTAAGAGATCACTCAATTGTGAATAAAAATTCCTGATTTCATAACTAGATAATTAGCACGCTGTCTAAAAATCAAACAAATAAGATTGGCTCGTCTTACAGCTAACTAATTTTATAAGAAACTTCACAATGAAAAGTTTAAATAAATTCGTAAGACAAAAATCATCAATGGGAATTTGTTTCAGCAAACATAATAAACAAACCGTAATAATAAGAAATATGGAATTTTCAGCCACACAATGCACTGATCCATACAAGCTACAGAACCACATCTTGATTTGTAAAAAATTGTTGGCCCGATTCAGTTCACACTATTTAGATAATATTATTAGTTCGAAAAGTTTTCGGTGGCAACCACAATTTAATTAAGTTAATTAATGAACTCAGAATCTAGATTCAAACTGACCATAATGCGAGTTGCCCGTAAGCAGCGAAAGGCCGGTTGGCCTTTAATAAAATTATAAAATTATTATTTTTTTATTTACATACTCGTATTTTACTTTAATTTCATGTGTATTGAAAAAATTGAGATGTACGCTAGTTGTGAAATAAAATAAAATTTTAAGTCTTATTTGTTTAAATTTCTGAATAAAGTGAGCGCTACTACATATTTTCTGTTGTGCATGAAATTTTTCAAAATTGAAACAACCGATGCTGTTGGCCGATTTGTACTGAATATTATTATACGAACGCTGGAACATGATGTATTATTTACCATCGCGGTTTTGTATTGGCTATTCAACAATCGAACGCCATCACCAACTAAATGGCTGAAAACTCAAATAGATGATAATCTCAAAAATTTGTCTAATTTAATTTTGTTTATTACAGTAACGCGTGATTTTGATATCTTAAATAATATATTAGACCTATTGGAAAATGGTACTAACTTGGTGGTCGTTGTATCTTAATTGCAAATAATGGAATTGGAATCAAGAACAACGTATCAGTCAATAACTGCATTTAAAAACAAGGTTTCATGAAACTCAAATCTATAAATAATATTTTACACACCAGACTCAACGCACTAATCACCTCGATGACGAATACAACTCCTAGAGAGAATTGTATGGCCAAACAGTGAAATTGGAAATAATATTTTAATGACTAGAGTTGACCTCAAAGTTTACATATTTTATAATTTTGTTAATAACCCGGATAATACGCTTCGGCAATCGAATATAGATAAAAGATCTTCATTCTTTCTAAAATCATGAAACGATGATCATTAGACAAACATAGTTAGTTATTTATCAAGCTAACACAAAAATTGAAAATTCTCAAGAAACCTTCTGGATCCTTGTATGGAGAAGTAATTGTTTTACCACTGCAGGTTTAACATTAAATAAAACAACGGAAAGATTTTCAAAATAATATTTTTTTGTTGTTAAAATAACTTTTCAATAATCCGGTATTTGGAAAAAATAATGACCTATGCCGAACACACTACATAGAAGGAATTCTTAAAATGTAAACCGCAATTTTGTACATTGAGGATCCGATTAGAGACTAACGGTAAACTTGTTCCATCAATTCAAACGTATTCTGAGAATATATATGTTGGTGGAATTATCGATTTGATCAAATTGCAAAAAGAAATAATGCCTGATTAATATGTTGCTGCTTAATAGATGGGGTTCTAGATTTAAAAGGACCAACTTGAAGAAAATTAATAAGAAATATTTTTTTTAGTTAAAAACACATAGCTAATTAGATTTGGTTTTAATTTGAAATCAGCTAAACGAATAGCCAATTAGAAATAACAACATCTGTTCAGTTTCTAGGTATGTATATTATCGTCATGTCATATTTTGGTAATATTTAGTACTTTTTGATTATCATCTCAATAGGGAATATGAATAACTATATTATCAACTGTTTACTAATTGATATTTTTACTGTTAAATATTCTCTAATCAGGCTACTTTAAGTTACTAATAGTGGATTTTTGGTGTCTCAGATCCATTTTATTAAATAAAATACAATATATAGTATGTTGCCTATACATATATGTTCATATTTGGTTCAAAATTCTTTTAGACTACTGTGTTCATAATAGAACTAATTAACTAGCTTTTATGTAAACCTCGATTCATATCAATCTCGTTTCAGAGAAATTAGTATTTGTTCGGTTTAATTAATATTCGAAAATAATTTTATATTGGATGAAAAGAATACGTATATAACTATGTGAAAATATATTTTTATTTTTAACAATAACTCAACGATTTCTTTCAACGGTTTGTAGTATAAAATTATTAAATATATATATATATATATATATATATATATATATATATATATATATATATATATATATATATATATATATATATATATATATATATATATATATATATATATATATATATATATATATATATATATATATATATATATATATATATATATATATATATATATATATATATATATATATATATATATATATATATATATATATATATATATATATATATATATATATATATATATATATATATATATATATATATATATATATATATATATATATATATATATATATATATATATATATATATATATATATATATATATATATATATATATATATATATATATATATATATATATATATTTTAATAATGTTACCAAACGATCTCTTAATTAAAATTAAATAATATGAAATACGAAAATAAGATCTTTAATATAAAAAATAAATAAATTATGGCAAATTAAACAGAGTGAATTGTTTATATTAGATTGTTGCTATGTTTTGGTTCTTAGACGTCTGATCGATAACTCTGAAAGAGAAAAAGTCATGGTCAGATTAATGTTTTAAATATTATAGACCTCATATTTTTGTTATACCTGTAAATAGATGACGCTGATGTTGAACGTGACCAGGAGACCAATAAATCTTCCCCACTGTTCGCTGATTTACGATCATCTAATATAGCTTTTACACTGTCACTTGGCCAAAATGATGTTTGCAGTACTCGAATAAAAAATCTAAAGAAAATGAATATAACATTTAAATACATATACAGTTGGAAAGTTAATTGTAAATATTTATTTACCTAGGTAAAAGTGCTATCACAACAGTTAAAAATAAAACAAGCCAATATTTTATGTTACTAATGCACATATATATCACCCAATATGTAGAAGGCAAACCAAGACATGTTACGCACATCGCATTATAAATCAATGAATATGCGTAAAACGATCCTAAACTTATAATTATTGATAGTAAATGTAATATTGTCTGAAAAAGAGTTTATTTTAGATGAATATCAGAAACGATAACACGATCTAGAAAAAAACATACCCATGATTGAATTTCAATTGCACAATGTAACAACATTGTCACGAGACACGAAGTTCCTATCGTCGTCCCAAACTCCCATATTCCTACATCTGTGTCCCAATAAGCTGTTTTAGCGACAAAAAATATTACAGAGCTTTGATATAACGAATCGAGCATAACGATCCAAAATGTGTGCGACTTATATGCTTGGCCACAACGACTCTAAAAATAATACAAATTAAAGTTGCCTCAAAATATAAATATGAAGTCATTTTTGCATACATGCTTGTAAAGATAAGGTCGTTTCATTAATAAATCTTCGGGAATATTTTTATCGTATACACCAATCGCGATTGGTGGCAATGACGTGAATACGAAATTAAAAAACATTAAATACATTTGATCAATCATCACGGTACCAGAAAATCCACAGTATAATTGGAACCAAAATATCAGAAAAACAAAACTCTAGAAATAAATGAAATAATTAAAAATCTGCAACTACCAATATTATAACCAAGCTTACTGCATTTTTATAGAAGAAAAATAAAATCATTCGAGCTAATCGATCATAACACCAATGACCATGAACCAATAATAGCCTTTCCAACATTCTAAATTTGGCCAATGTGAAATCTGAGGCCATCACAGCTTGCATCCCTTCCTGACCCGATATACCAACACCAACATCTGCCATTTGAATCATTGATACATCATTTGCTCCATCACCAATCGCCAAGGTACTCATTCGCAGTTCATCTTTTACTATTTTAACTAGAAAAGCTTTTTGAAGTGGTGTCGATCGACAACACAACACTGCTGAACAGTACTTGGTTAAGCGTAAAAACGGTTTTGTTAAATTTGAACGTAAATCTAATATAAAAGTCAACGTTTTGCCATCGACAACAAGAGCTCGCCCTTTAATATCATTTCTTCGAATAGTTTCAAATGACTTGTGACTAGTATGTTGCTTTTCAATTTCATTCAAATAGAACATTATATTACTCTCGGCTGAATCACGCGAGCGAGCCGATAACTTTAATAATTCCATCCTTGATGTAAATAATTTTGCTGAGTAGGCAACATTTATAGCGGTTTCAGGTTTATCGCCGGTTAATACCCATACTACAATACCAGCTGCTAATAGTGATGATATCGTTTCAGGTACACCTTCTTGCAATCGATCTTCGATTCCCGTTGCCCCAAGTAATGTTAAATCCCGTTCTAATGCTGAAAATGATTCACGAATTTTTCTCTCTCGAAATTCGAGCGAAATTTCTTGCTCTTGATGTTGTTGAAGCCAATCGTTGAATTCTGTATAAGTTAATTTTCGTTTTCCAATCACTAAAACTCTCAATCCTTGACGTGCATACGAGTCTAATTGTTGTTGGGTCTTTTCACGAAAATGTCCCTCTTCAGAATTTGGATCACAATTAGAAAGTTCCGACATTATTGAACTATCAGCTCCTTTCGTATATAGTATTACATCCTGTGTATCTTTTCGACGTACTATAATCGACATACATTTTCGATTGGAATCAAATGGGAATACTTTTAGGATTTCAAATTCGTGTATACCTTCCTGTAATTGATTTACTATAATATCTGTGGGACTACGATTCAATAAACAGCAATCATAATTGTACGCAGCATTTACTAGTGCTAATTCATCAGGACTTTCAGCTTCATAGATTGGTCGATCAGACCCGTTTGTTGCATAACTAGAAGAAGTTTGTGCTTTTTTCCTAGATGAATTTAAATTTTTTTTGTTATGATTCATTGTATTATTTAAAATTGAAGAAATTGAATTTAGCTTTGAGCTGATAACGGATTTGTTTCCTTTTGTCGGTGATGCGCCATTATAGGTTATTGGTTTTACATTCATTTGTGGACTTTCCGAAGTCGGTGTGGTTTCTGTAGAACTACTTATTGGCGATAAGGATGGAATATGATGTGATTTTACGGCTAATGAATTTGGTGGTATTAGGCTATTCGGTGGTGGTGATGGTGTAACACTTCGTGATTCAGTCAAACGTGAATATCGATCATGTATTTTATTTGTTGGATTCAGCGATCCGTTTCTAATATTATTCTCAGGAGGGTTCAGAACTGATATTCCATATTCATCTTGTCCTTCAATCATTCCACTCGCATTCATTAAATCATGATGTGGAGTTTGACTTACGACAACTGTATTACAAATAGCTAATACTAACAAAAATTCGTGAATTTTCTTAGATTGGTTTGAATAGTTATTACCCGCAGCTGATAATGCATTCATATCTTCTATTAATTTTTGGTTCAGAACTAGCGGTGGTGGTAGAGATCCAGGACTGGAATATTCAGTCTCGAGCTCCGATGGTAAATGATTGTAATCCACACCAGCTATTGAACATCTTCGAAATATCATTTTATTTTCGGTTAAAGTTCCAGTTTTATCACTGAAAACATATTGCACCTAAAAAGTTAAAAAATATAATACAACATTTCATAATTATTGCTATTATATAACTTACTTGTCCTAATTCTTCGGTAATGTTCATAGCACGACATTCTGTTTGTTTATTGGTTTGACAATCGAATAATTCAATATTATTGTGAATATGATACACTTGCAGTATTTTACTAAGTTCTATTGTTACATATAAAGACAGCGGTATCATTATCTAGATGATAAAACTTGACCATTAAGAGATATTATTCTAAGAATTTAGAGTAACTGCTTACCTGCAGTATTATTACAAATGTCCAAAAATTAAGTAAACCCTCATATGCAGGATTAATTACTTCGGGTAAAAATGATACATTTTTATCCACATATGGCGAAAGCCACATTGTGTACCCAATTGCACCGATTAAACATAATATTATTAAAATTAACACACACCTGAAATTATAGAAAACATTTTTTATTACATAATTATTCGATGATATTTAACCGAACTTTTATAATTTTAGTTAAAATAGCATTGAAAAAAGGTCCCAAATCAATAGCAAAAAAACAATTTATTATTTAAGAAACAAACCATATATGTATCGTTTTTGTCTGTAGTAATCTGGATAACTGACAAATGTTAATCGAAAGTTCAGTGGTCTGTAAATACTTGAATGTGTAAACTAAATTTGAATATGAGATTAGAAATCTTAGTGATATATGTACACGATAGTTGATTACAAAATTATTACTGATACTGGTGACCGGATGATAATACGTGATATCAAAATAGTTAATAGTTAACACATTTATTCCACGCTTTTATCTAAACAGTTTTAATTATTTAAATAATTAGTTAACATAGCACAAATTAACACATGTGAATTAACATAAGATTCGACAACTGCCACAAAAGAACTGGATAAAAACGCGATTAAATTGAAGTAACCACTTATGGTGATGACATATGCATTGGATCAGAAGCGAGCAGAATATACAAAACTTTTCAATTGAAGGAGCCTCAAATAAACTTAACTTGCCTTAAAATGCCTATGTATATGCGATTAAGTAAAATTTGCCCGAAATTGGAATTACTAGCTTGCGAATGCTTCAATTTGATTTCGAGGGAAATATTTCGAATAAAAAATGAAATATATAATGGATGGCAGGATGTGGCAAATCTTTTATCCTTATTCCTCAAAAACGAAATAAATACGTTTCTGATTTTGAATTTATAAACAACTACCGTATTAACACAAAATTACAATTATTGAAATTAATTGCTATACATCACGCTACATATAATAGATTATATTTCATTTAGCATGAACAGTAAAAACTTACCATATCACATCAATGTTCATTTGCTGTTCGATTTGGGAACGCTTATAACGAGGACCACTATTGTTTAACATAGATTTTGTTTCGTGCCCTGCGTATACAACTAACCCCTCAATGAAATTGGTATTCTGTAATTAAAATGAAAGAAAACAATTAAATAATTTTTAATTCAATGAAATTTTAGTTTATATTATAGTTTTATTAGCAGAGCGAATGGTACGACCCATTCCTAAACGTTGCTGTGACAAAACTGGTCCTTTAAACTATCGCCGAATATACATTTTTTAAAGAAATATTTTTTAAAATTAATCCATTGCAAATAATCTTCTGAACTTGGAATGCGAAGGGTAAACGTTTGTTTAAAAAAATTTTCATCTAAAAACAAATTTACAATTAATCGAAATTTTTGGGATACATTGAGTGAATTTGACTATAATTTAATCAAACAACCTAGGCTACATCGTTTGAACGGAAATGATCCGTTACAATACCAACAGCACGTTAATTAATTTATTGGCTTCTTAACTAAACTACTAATGAATTTTATCATATGCATTTATCGGATCGAAACGGATCATTGGATTTTTTACAATTTTCTACTATCTAGTAGTTTCATAAATAATAAACTGGTAATATATATATATAAATTACATACAAGCATCGATAGTCTGAATTAATATATAGCTTAGTTTGATGAAATGAAAATGTGTGCAATAATTCGTCACACTATGAATACATACTTTTTAAATATTTTAAAATTTGCTGCTATGTATACATAAAACACTAAAGCTTGAAAAATACTAGAATAATTTTTTGAATAATAAAATGAATTGTTCGTTTCTAAATAAAGGGAACTCTTTCATTTTAAACAATGCACATCTTTGTGTCTGCTTGTATTGCCTCGATCCTCATCATTGAAATATATTCCAATTTTGTACAATAAAATTGCACAAACACAAATATTTCGATAGTACATAAAACTCAGGACTCCGCGTATGTAAATAATAAATCGTCAAATTTTTACTGCAGAAGTAATCTACTAAAAACATTTCAAGTATCTACTTGTAAAACAAGCATTTACTTCTCCATTAAGTTAACACATGAATTGAATGTATTTATTTGCTAACAAGTAAATACTTGAAAAATTTAAATAAAAATATTTACTTGTTTTTACCAAACATCAAAACTTAAAATCATAGAAGACGAATAGTATGTATTTGGCTTAATCGTTGGGGCTTCCGTGATTTCAGTTCCCTCCCTTTTCGGACGGACGACTTGTGAAATATAAAACAAATATTGACAGAACACTATTGCAATATATTCTAACTATTCTACACTTACCTTTAAACGACTTTCTCGTAATAACAAATTCTCTGATGCAACAGGTATTCGCTCACCAGTGGAATGAACAACAGCACCATGAAATCGATAAATTTTTGTTGAGGGTGTATCGACTTCAACTCGACTTTTAAATTTACTTGGAGTAAATAAGTTTTGTTTATCTTTAAAACCCCGGACAACCTCACGCCGTTTTAAGTTAGTTTCTCCATCTAAATCGCAAGTATCAATGTAACATACACCATGCGGTTCACTTGTACGTAGCAATAGAATATCGGCGGGCACAGTTTCGTTGTTAGATAGATGTATTAAATCTCCTACTCTAACATCTTGCCAGAGAACCTTCTTATATCTTTCGGATTCCCTGAAAATTTTTAAAAATATTTGTAAATTAAATGCGTTTTTAGCTTTTATCACAAATTTGATAACAAAACGTTATAAATGTCATAATATGATTATGATTTCATTTATAACGAACTTCATCAGTATCGTCGGCGTATCATCAATCGTGTTATCATTTTACAAGAATGTATAGGGCGATCGCCACTTCAAACGTTTTTTGGATATTCTTATTACATTATTACATAGATTCAATCAATTAAGAGCCATACAATTTTATATAGGTTTCATTTTCTTCAAATATTTTTATATTTTTTTTTTTGCAGACTATTAATGATAACAGCAAGGTTACATACATACCATTATATCTTTCATATACATACCAACTTTTATGAATGAATTTTAAATTGTAAAACAAGGTGAGTGTAAATAGAACATACATCCATGCATAATTAAAATTTAATTTTAAGGGAATGTAATACAAATTAAAAAGTGTTCTGATATTTTTCGAGTTCATTGAAAAAAAATACGGTATAGGTAAAGCAAAATACTTATTAACGAAATTATTTATTTATCCATGATGTTTTCAATTTTATATGTCGAAGTGACCTTTTATTGAATTTATATACATAATGTATACATACATATTATATTCGTACGGACATCGTATTATAAGTTTTATATAAAGTAAAATATAAAGTAGTATGGAAGGAAAATATTTCGTAACGTAAGTATAATTTAAAGTTGAGATTGTCGAAAAAAAATATATTATATGTATGAAATATTCGCCTATTGATGTTTTTTTAGAACCACTTCACATTCAAGGAGTAGTTTTAAGAAAAATACAATAATCGGGTTATTTTTCAAATACCGGCTCTTAACTGATAATCTCTAAAGCTTAGCCAAATGAGGTTTCTAAAAAACTACATAATAATTCGTTTATTATTTTTAAGTTTCGTATCTTGGATTTTGCGACGACGGGGATAACCTTAGGCAATTATGAATACTATCTCTAGGCACATAATACCTGATTAAATATGTAATTTGTTTGCTAATAATTCTACGTTGCAAACTAAAAAAGGCCTCATACGAAAAATTACAAGTGGCCTCCCACATTTTAAAACAGCCGCTATGACATTCACCGAAATAAATAAAACTGCCGCTAATTTGCTGCGTATATAGTTGCTAAGTTCGCATTTGTTTTGAATTCTATAAATTCCCTTTCCCAGTTTTTGAACAAAATTATACTATGAACGTATAACTTTTTATTAATTTAGCATTTCAAGCGAAATATTTTATATGAAACCTCACCATATGCATTTTTTAATGGTGCTAATATTTAAATATTATATAATGGCATTTTAAATATTAAACTTGGAAATTAAAATTATAAAACATTTGTTTGTGGCAAATATAAGGAGGAAATTAAATTTTTAATCATTAACGCCTTTTGAAATATGCAATTTAAAGAGAATACTTTTGTATCGTAAATTAACAAGTTAGAGATACGCATACGATCATTAAATTTCCCATGAATGCAATTCATACAAATGAACATTCCGTGCAAGTTTTACAGCATACTCAAGTTTTACATGATACTTGTTGTATATACAGAAAGAATTTGCAATTATTATTTTAAAATAAAAAACGATTTACTACCATTATTAATTGATTACGTACTAATGCGTTTTATTTTTGAACGCGTTGCTGGACTGCTTGCTTCTGAATTGCATTACATTCGTTAAACCTGTACACTACTGCCTATACAATTAAACAGAACGGTTAGAAGTACAGGATGTATAGATGCATATATACATATATATTTTTTAAAGTATAGCAGTTTTACAATAAATGGTAATGAAAATCTAAGTATAAATGAAATCATGTACAAAACCATGTTCTAATTTTCTTGTGACTGCAAAACCTTGTAAAAATAGAAAAGATAATGATTACAGATATCAATATCAACTTCTAGCACATATCGCTGTAAATATGATATAATTTTACTTCCAATATTGTACAAACTATTTTATATATTTTAAAATTATTGTAATTTAATTTAAAAATCGTCGGATTAGATCAATTGACAAATTAACATAACTAATGTTTTACTTATAGGTACAAATGTTGTAAATAAGTTAATAAATTTAAAGTGCACAAGGCAACATTTATAATGATATTACAAAGCACCGGCTAAAATATCAAACTTATGAGCGTGGCCTAAATTGTTACTTAAATTATTTGTATGTATGTAATCCACAAAAAATACAGTGTATTCCAGCAAATATAATTGATTCAAAATCAGAAAATGACTTCAATTGAAAACGGACAATCTGACTAATAAATAGTAGCACTAAATGAACACCAAGATTAACAAGAATAAATAAACAAGGTCGTTATTGTTTGACCGTAAAATGACAATAATGTTACATCAAGGTATTCAACATTGCAGTACATAAACTTTATCTCGAATTTAGGAACGTACGAGCATATTTTATGTCTCTTTAAGAGCACAAAACGTACATATTTCACTTTTCTATCTATAGTTGTCTTTTTTCTTTTGTCTTTCTTCTATAGATGTCTTTTCTATTAACTACAAGCCTTGTGTTAATAATAAGCTAAAATTACACTATTGATCAAATACTATACTAAATCATTTCAATTCATGATAAAATAAAACGAACAAAATACAACGATTTTATAAAATACAGGCGAATGTATGAAATCTGCATCGTTTTCCATCAGACATCAGCAGATGTAATACAATCAATTTTCCAACATCAGTTTGTTTATGCAGTAGTCGAGCAAGCACTTTGCTTTTATTTGCTGCCAGAAGATGATAATATATACCCACCTGGAACTTAAGTAATCTTTTGATGATGAACCGTTGGGTTTAGTGTTATTATCGTATCATTTTGGAACTTATCTTTAGTTTTTAAACAAATTAATCTTATTACAATGCATACTTTTTAACGCTTTTAAAGGTGTTTAACATGAGCGTTTTAAAAAATCGAAAATCGAATTTTAGCGAACAACATGCAAACAAAATTTAATGTTGTTTATGAATTAACAATTAATTTTATTTACAATAACACGAATATCTATTCCAAATAATCATATTAAACAATAATATTATTTTCCTATTTTACAATTATTATTTATGACAATAATTTGTGAAATAGAAATATGTATTTAAGTTTTTTAATTTTTGTCAAATGTTGTATTAGATGAGAACATTCATTAGAAAAAATGAACTTTCTGGGATTTCACACCTGTGTTTTATTCAGGGTTCACATGATAACGTATAACATTACATCGATTCGCTTTGATTGAGATCAACATATCGAATAATTGTATGTGCGGTATATTAAAATCGTCTATAGTATTGTATTATAGACGGCTTTGGGTATGTTATAATTTTTTCGATCGATAATAGATATTTAAATATTAAACATTAATTTTTCAATTAAAAACTATCGCAATTTTGGATTCACTTGATAATTTTGAGAAAATTGATTGGCAAATAGACGCATTTACTTGGGAAAATGGAATAGGAAGTATTTGTTTTCACAGAAACGGACGGATTATTTTTAATTTATTTAAAACAATTTGTAGAAAACAAAAATGAATCGAAATAAACAATAAAAAATTTATTAAACTTGTATGTTTACTTACCCATTATACACACGACATGTTGAGTTATTTATTCTTTTATCTGATGCTCTTCGACGGCGATCTTCGAATAAATCTTTTATCGCTGTAACACCTAACACAAATAGAACCGGTATCATTGCAATTTCTTTTCCAAATGCATTGATTTGAGGAAACCAATTTAACAATACAATGAATATGAAATATAAATTCGCGACACGATGAAATTGTTCTAGTAAATTTTTTGGTATAAATGACAATAACGTATATTTTGTGGTTCTTATTTTATTACCAACGCGATATCCATTTGGATGTTCACGTTTTGGTGTATGAAAAGGCACTGTATGATTTGGCACAACAATTCTATAGCCTCGTTCTTCAAATTTACTGGATCGACAAAAAATATATCGTTTCCACCACGGTGGAAGTTCATTCCGACGAAGCGTATAAATTGACTCCGACCGTGATGCTTGTCGTGAATGTCCACGCACTGAACTTGAATGTAGTACATCCCGACTAGACGGCACTCTTACGTTAAGTGTGTCTTTATAATCAGGTGGCAGAATAAAATCAGTTTTTGATCCACCCCGATTGTATCCAGACCGAGAAGGTGGTGTTGCCGCAATCACACCAACTTTGGGTAATTGACCTTGCGATAATGCACGTTGGTGACCACGTAATGCTGATTTTAACGGTCTAGCATTAATGTTATGTTGTAGATTATGACCAACGACTCCACCGCCATGACTAATACTTCTTGCATGGCCACGATTTGAACTAGCTGAGGATTCAATTGTTGCTATAAAACCTTTGTTATTGTGATTATCATTTGGATTCAAACCGGGAAATATATATGTTCTTTCAGGACCATCTTCTAAAATGCTTTCGGTTGAACATGTCGGTGGTATTCCACCCGGTATCATTACTGATGTCGAGTCAACATTTGTAAATTTTCGTTTCGTCTGTGGTAAAATTTCATCTGGATTGGCCATTCTGAGCTACTTTTGTCATTATTTGTTGTGAATTTTATATTGTCTTCTCGAAAATTTAATTTATACTGTTAATTTTAAAAAAATTTTAATGTCGTATTTTAAACGGTTTAGATACTCTAATGCAAAAATTAATTTGGTGCATTTACATCAAAAAACGTAACTAGTTTTATACTTCTGGGTACCAGAAAAAACGTAACTAGTTTTATACTTCTGGGTAACAACACTCCAGTACTAAATTATTTAGAGTTGTATTTAGGAATTCCACACCTATAAAAATAAATTTAAGAAATATTGTGTGATTATAAAAGAGAAAAATAATTACTTAAGTATCATTGGCATTAATATCCTTATGTGTTCTTGTTAGCTCAGAGAATAGAATTCTTGTTTTAAAAAAATTTTCTCAGATAAAGATTAACATTTAGAGTTCTTTAAAATGTATAACTAGGAACTAGGAACTAATTTATTAATAAACAGTAGGAGTTCGACGGGAAACACTAGTACTTTAGTATATAATAAAATATTCCTAATTGCGGTTATTATAAAAATAGATGTCAATAGCAAAAACTAAGTGCTAATTTATTTTAACCAGACAACAAAAAAAATGTATGGTTCATTTTAATTAATTAAAGGTCAAATAATAATTAGAAATTCTCTAATGTTTTCGATACCTTATGCCATCTATGTATGTATACTCTATCTATAGGAACTGTGTATCTTTAAACTTTCATATTGATTAGGTATTATCGTTACTGAATAGCGAATCTGTACCGGGTGACTTCTAAGAAGTTCTTATTTTCTCTTTTAAATTAAATGTACGTTGCAAGTATGTAGCTAAGCCAGCAAAATAATTTAAATAGTTGTATGGCTAAAAATGCAAGCAGGTATATATAAGTAGTATGCAAGCCTCTATGAATGAGAAAATTATATATGTAGAGTACCTCTTGTGATCGCTTTCAATCAAAATATTTTCAAAAAAAGGTTTACGAAAAGGCCACAAGTCACTACTTAAAACCGTATCCGTTAAAATACAAGGACTAAATCGTTAACTAAAAAAGATAGCAAATATACGCCATTTTTTCATGTAATGGTTATTGAAGCACGACAACTATGGATCAGATTTAGCTAACTGATTTAATCCACCAAAATAAGTTTACTAAATATTGAACATTGTAGAACGTAACAAATTTTTCTGGAGTGGCGTTGGAGCTCTCATCGAATTTCGAAATTCTGATTCTCTCAAAATTGGTTCGTGCTTTTACGCCAAATGAGTGGATAGTTGAAATTATCAACACCGATGTAGAATTTTCGTTTATATACTGGCAAAACTCCAATAAAAAAATGTCCAATTTATTTCGACTGTCTAATATTTCATATGTTTATAAAAATATGAAAGGTCGTGATTTTTGTTGGGGTGTTAATCCACTACACTGGAACAAATGATGTCATTGTCAGTTATAATATCCATTAAAATAAATTGTTAGTTTTAGTGGACAAGGGCATTACTGCCACATACTAAATTTAAACATTGAAAGTGCTGCTACTGTCAACACCACTCGTGTACAAGTAATTTGGAATCTTGGAAATAATTTTATAACAAAATATTTATGTTTTGTTATTATGTATTATTTTTCTGATTTAATATATTTTTAAAGTTTATAGTTTTAATTGGTACCTAAGTATATAAAAAACACTTTTCTATTGATAAATAGAATTATTTTTCTCATTTTCATTTCACTTTTTCACGATATCTACAATAGTAGTTTTTAATAGCAAACACATTAGAAGAGAATAAAGCACATTTTCTAATTTATCATTGAAAGCAAAATATATTGTACATTTTTTTATTTTGCTAGTCAATTACACAATATAGGTACTACCGTTATTATTTATAATATATTTTTCTTTACCGAAAATTGCTTTATTGACTTTATTTCCTAATATTTAAATAATTTTATTGGTTATTTTCTACAATTTTAAATAAATTCAGTCATTGATGTAATAATTATTAGATCTTTAGTAAAAAAAAAATTATAAATATATACATAAACAAACAACACAACAATTCGATTTACTATACGAGCGAGACTACGAACGACTCACCACAACGCAACAAAATACAAAAATATACCAAAATAATTTTCCCGTTCTGTTTTCATCTGAGAGTCTACCCGTACAACCAAAAACTGTAGAGACAGAAAAATTTACCGTATTACATATCAAGAAAAAAAGGAAGGGTCTTGTCATTTTTGTTGATGATTTGTTTTATTGATCAGAGTCATTATTTCAAACTAAAATAAAATATTTATAAAGTATTATATTGGTTTTCGAGATCTTTGATCTTTCGTGCGTTTTCTCAAGTTTCTCGAAGCGTTTCAGTTTTTCATAAAGATGTCAACACTTGATGCTGTTCTATTTACATTAATCCTATACTAGGATAAACTGATATTTAAGATATAGTAATTACGAGACAACGAAACACATTGGTGGGCTGATTATTTATTTGTTATTGCTCGACGTTCTACCTATCTCTTTCTTATTGCTCTACCTTCTCGTAAACTCTCGTTTTACCTGAACATCTTGTAATTTTTGTTTTTTCTCATAGTTTTTCTTATAATTCTATCATGATAGTTTATACAGCAACTCAAATATGTATCACTATGCCAATCAATTAGACAACGTATTGGTTGACGCATGCTATTCAACTACCGTTGACAGGCAAGGGATTAGTTAATCGCGATTAACAAAACGAAATTACCTAATTCACCACAAATCCATTTGGAAGTAGTTAACTCAGCTGAAAAGTAAAATATAATATATTATGGTAGGCCTTGATTTATGGGTATTATTATTAACATAAATGTCATATACATATTAAACATAGGTATAATTTTATTTTGATTTTAGTAAAATATCATATTATTTATTATTACATACAATTTTATAATCAAAAATATATAAAAATGTATCGAATTGGTTTCTTAATACACGGCTTTCCTAAACTATAATTCATAGGTTTATATTTTCTATTTGTCAACCGTATCGATTTTGTGTTTGTTGGAATATTATTGATATATATATATATGAGTAAAATACTAAATTTAAATTCATTAAAATTCATTAATTCATTAAATTCCCAGATTACCTTTTAATGAACAACACACATCGTGAAAAAATTATTCGCACAAATTATTTATTTAAAATGTCCTTATATTGCATAATGACGCTACTTGTACTTTCAGTAATGTTATAAATATAATTTATTCCATATAACAGCGCCACTGCCCACTAGTACTCTCACTAAAACCAATATAACGAGATTATCTTCAAAATTTTAAGCAATTTGTCACTGATTAGTGATCACCAATTAAAACAAGATTAGCTAATCTTCAACTGGACACATTACAGCTAATCTCGAAAAAATCACAAACTGTGCTTAGCTAATCCCTAGTCTCTCAATGGTATACGACTATATATTTTAGTGGCGATGTTTAAAATAATCGTATTGGTATAAAGAATATCAGGCGGAGAGGCTATGCATGCTTTATGTCTTGCGCCTACATAACATAAAAGTAATCCCTCTAAAAGCCATTTAGAAAGGCGGCTAATCCTTTCCATTCCGATTTATGGAACTTAATACCGGGGTTCCATCGTGATAGTATAATAGTTTAATAGTATTATACTATTAAACTACGACGATGGAAACGCGAAGTTGGTAGTATAATACTTTATTATAATATTTCAGTATACTATCTATCAAAAATAAAGCAGGTATCAAATTATATTTTTAACAATATATTTCATGACAGTGTACTTTTTTATTACAATTTCGATTCGTTCGAAGTTTTTTTTGTGGTATTTTGATATAACTATACGTTTTTGATTTACATACATAGTTATTGTGATTTGATTATTGTAATGAAATTTGTTTAAAACATTAAAAGACAAATTTCAATATTAAAACATAATTATACAGCTTACTTCACACTATATGATGGAAACCCGACTATGAATGAGATAGTATAATATTATAATACTATTATACTATTGACGATGGAAACCCGGTATAAATGAATAATATATATTTTAATTATTTGTCGCTTTTAGTACATATTTAAACACGTATGGTACGTTTCTGTTATGCAATGTTGGAAGGGTACCGTTTAATAAAATTGTCATACGTCACATCATTCGCCGTATATTTGCTTATTTTGAATTTCAGATGACTGTAGCGTGTAGTGCTATATATTTTGGTTTTTGATCACTGTACGAAAACGAATTAATAATTTGGTAAACACTGAAACAACAAAAGTACAAAACAAAAGCCAACTTGCCAAGTAGATTAACTTTAAATATTGAATTAGTCATTTTGTATTATTATATTATAAATAAAGTTAATATAAATTTCGAAAAAATGGTAATTATATAGAAGATAAATTAAAAATATGTAATTAAATAACTGTGTTATTAATTTTAGTCCGATAATAGAATATGTGACATCGGTTCAGAAGTCAAGGAAGAAATTCATAAATTTCGTTTTCGTAAAAGTATGTCCAATGCAGCTTTAATACGTGAGTATTCTTATGAATTTGACTGAGTGATAACAAATAAGGTTTCGGGTCAAAAAAAGAGGAAATTATTTCTTATGCACTTTTTCTCTTGTTACATAAAATATTAATAATATTAAACACGAGGATGTTTTATAATTTCTAAAAATTATTCCCAATTTCAGTAAAAATTGATAAGGAAAAACAATTAGTGGTGATTGATGAATCATTTGATGATATTTCGATTGAAGAGTTAGTCGATCAACTTCCTTCTCATCAACCTAGATTTATAATTTATAGTTATAAAATGTTACATGACGATGGAAGGATCTCTTATCCTATGTGTTTTATTTTCTTTACACCACGCGACAGCCAAATAGAATTGCAGGTATTATATGCTGGTACCAAAACAGAATTACAGCGCGAAGTGAATCTAACACGTGTATATGAAATTCGGGAGCTAGATGAATTAAATGAAGATTGGCTAAAAGAAAAATTAAAATAATTTCAACCACGTTACTAATTCTTGTAACAATATATATTTAACCACGACAATTTTTTTTATATATATGCATTCAATTGATTAATATTTACTATAAAGCTTTTTTTATAGCTTTAATTAATATATAGTCATCATTAGAATCCATAGCAGTATTGATATCTTTATGATATTTAATAGAAATATTACATAATAGTTATACATACTACATAAATATATATGATAGAATTTGAATTATATTATCGAATAATTTGTAATAACGTGATGAAACAAATTCAGATTCCTCTATTAAATAAGTTATAGATTTTCTAAATTTATCAGTTTGAGCGCTATTCGACACGTAAGTAAAGACTAAGGCATAAAGATTACCTAAAAACCTACCAAGTTCATTCCATGAAACGAAATATAAATAATTATGACATTTTATAATAAATCTTTGTATAATATTTCATTTAAAAATTAAAATATACAAATATTTTATACGAAAATAAAATCTATCTTTTTATATATTTAAATAAATTAAATGTTTTATTAATTTTAGTCCATTTCAAAATATAATCGAATATACATACATATAAAATTAAAGCAATAACTTTTCGACTATATTAATTTAAATATACATAATTATGTATTTAATGTTATTTATGTATTCATTTTTATGTTTATCATAAGTAATGTTGAATATTTATTAAGCTTTACTTAATTGTAAAATGATTTATATTTTTATGTTGATATAAGTGACGAAATCATGCTGTAATAGAAAAATAATTATCATCAATTACATTTTAGATTTTATGAACTGAAACAAAGAATCATACCCATATAAATAATAGAAAAATGAGAGGAGATATACTGCCAGTTTAATCCAGCCTTCCCTTTGACATTTATTAAGAACATCAGCGTTCATAATACTAGTAGGGTCGTATAATCCTGATCCACTCATAACGGGTCGTGTTTTATACCTAAAAGGAATAAAAACATTTAGTTCGAATCACTAAACAACGATCATTTTATAAAAAATTTACCTATAGACGTGATAGGCAATCAATGGAACATTCAAAAACAACGAAAACCATTGTTGTGAGAATAAGAAAAATATATTAAATATCAGATGAAGTAAATATTCAGGTAGTACAAGCTAAAATATACAATAACAGATTATACACATAATTAGTTAATTAATTTTAATGATTAACTTACAGGATTCAAACTATTACACTGATCTATTGGATTTTTATAATCTGTTTTTAGTTCGTCGAATGCGATCACATGAAATATTGCAAAGAATATTAAAAACGCATCCGATATTAATGCTATTATATAAGTAAAAGCAGGAAAATTAAATGCCATTTTTATTTTTAATGCTTATTCGTAATTTAATAAAAATGTTTACTAAATATTTTATTATTAATTATAATTAATGTGTGCGGTCAACAAATTTATTAAAACTCAATTCGTGATTTTTATTTTGAATTATTTGACATAAGTAAATGCAATAGCAAAATTTAGTTTTGGTAGCGTACATTTTGAGCATCTATTTAGAGCTATCGTATTTCGCCGTATTTTAAAATTTGGTCGAATTCAAATTTACCGTAGGCGTAGCTAACACCTTCCGGATAATTTGTATACATAATTTTTGAGTTTATTTCTTGATCAAAAGACAAACGCCTGAAATGTTATTTTACGAAAAATTAATTTAATTATTCCGTTACAGATTATATAAAAAACTCAACTTTCCGAAGGGATTACTATTTGGAATGGTAATAGAAGAATATAGAATTTAAAAATTAGAATTATTCAGCTTAAGTACAACAGCTAATACAAAATAAAAATTAGAAAAAAAATTTAAACATTGTTCTATTTTTGCCGCTTGGGAATATTGACAGTAACGATTACGAAAGTAATGAATATGTTTGCAACCAAAAAAGTATTGAACATGCCAAGTTTTTTTGTTATTATAACCAACATTTTCCATGCGTTATGTTTGTTATATATTTTAATTAATTCTTTCGGATTGAATATATTCATTAAAAAAGATTTTGAATAAAATTTTTCAAACAAATATAAATTTCATAACATATATATTAAACTAAATCAATGTATCGTTGATAAATGGACTTAAACGGTAAGTAATTTTTTCTAACTTTTGTGCATCTTTGTGTTGTCAAATTAGGAAGCTTTATATTTTATCCGTATTGTCAAATAATTCGGCGTGAGGTGAACGATGTGATCTAAAAAATTTATAGAAAACAGTTTTTAAAATGAAAAATATGTATTTAAAATACCGCTAAGTATTTCCTTAATATTACTGTATTATTATTATAATGTATTTTCTAAAATATGAATTTTTTTTATGATAATAAACATCAATAATTTGAAAATTTTATTTAACCTATAATTATTTTTTACATATTCAACTATGTATATTTATATTAATATTATTTTTCTATTATTTTAGTTTACAATTCCAAATATACTGTAATGAATCCATCTGATCTGAGTATGATATGGATGGGACACTATGCTCCAGATCGTTCAATGATTGTTGATGAGAACCCAAATGTTTTTGCACATCAACAAGGTTTAACTGGTATAATGGATGATTTAGCCCAACAAACTAATGCAATGGTAATAGATTGATTTTGGTATTATGTATTTAATATAAATTATGTTTAATTTTAATTCGGCTCATTTCTAGTTAATATCTCTAGCTCGTTGCTTTAAAAATCTAAATCTAAAATGACCGTTCATATAGATATAATTAATAATTTTTACTCAAAACTATTTAACTTATTAAAAATTACATAATATAGGATAGATTATTAAAAGATTTCATCGTAAATAGAACAAAAATATTTTATTTTATTTTTAATAAAAAATTCAGGACATGAATCCAATGATGGGCATAATTGGTGGTGATTATCATCATCCTGTAGGAACATCATCGTTAACACAATCAAGTAGTATTACACCTGATCTATATGGTTTACATGTTACACAATCATCGCAGGCAACATCATTAGAAAATTATAATGATGATAATGAGTATGATGATTCTGATGAACATAACAATGATGGATTAGTGAATTACTGTGGGGAGGCTGATGAATATCAAACTGAGGGTTTAAAAGAACACGATGGTTCAGATTATTCTTATTTTACACAAGCGCATCATCATAGCAATAGCAATGATGATGATATTGATAGTTTAGCTAAAAATACAATAGCAACACAAACATATCAAGAAAGGGATGGTTATAAAAAAATAGAACCATTTAAGAGGCCAGGTCTTGTACTAAAGACACCTATTGCTTATCAAGGTGATATAGATCCCTCGTTTATTCCAATTCGAAGAGATGGCATGGGTAGGTTTTTTTTATTTGTATTATTTTTTTTATTTTATAATTAATATTTGATTTTTATTTTGTTTTTGATATTTAATTATGATTTATATTATTTAAAGTTAACTAATTTTTATATGACCTTTTACAAAAGTGTTCTCTATGTTAGTTAACGACTGAATAACTATGAACTGCTAGCAATCAAAACTTATCTTCCAATATAATTGCTGGCGCACAATAAACAAACAAATCTAAATGAATCGTACGCAAGTTTGAAATTTTTATCACTGTGCTCAAGCAATTTAATCTAGATTGCCTAAAAATTTTGTAGAGTCGAGTTATATTAACTTAATATTTATATGCATAGAATCAAAACTTTAGAATTATCTTCTGGCTAGTTTGCCGTTATATTTTTAGGCTCGAATGAATGATCTTGGATAAAGTATAATAATATTCTATCGGCGTTCATTCAATCAGAGCCTCAACAAAACAACGGGAACTTAGCTAGAAGATATATCTAATTGTATAAACATATATACAGACTCACAACAAAGAGCCGAGATTAAAAAACAATAACTGATTATAGATTCATTTTTTAGTGTACGTAAAGACTAGTACTTATAACAGTTATGTTAACAAAGTGAATTTTTAAAGTAGGTGGTTATATTATTTGATTCATTAATCCTTTAGCATGCCAGCAATTATGTTGGATTTAAAAATTAAATTATGTACATACTTAAATTTACATAAAAAGTACTCTGTTTCTAGGAAAAATTATATGTCAGTATCGTCAGGAGTAGCGTGGTGGCAAATAGTATTGATAACCACACTGCGGTTTCGAGTAGGAAAAGATGAGGTGGCTAACATTTACAAAACATCTTGATTCAAATACATACTATAACTTAGTCAATAGACAATTACACACAGCATCACAGTTAAATAAAATTCACAATTTTTAAGAAAATAACAAAATTCATAATAAATAACATTTGAATTGTAATATATTAACACAATCATGCACAATTAAACGTAACTTTGTAATGAATTTTTTAGTGCATTTCAATTAATCACGACTTCCATTTTTGATAGGTTTTGACTAACGGTTAAATAAATAATCTTTATTTATTCTGATTAGGAAACTTACTAAATCATCAAACAGATTTATATAGTGCATACTGTTTCAATAACAACTTAGACGGTTAAATCAGTCGTCAATAACATAAAATGTTTGCAGAAAATAGCAGTACTATGTGATCGACTTATATGGAATTAAGTAATTTGATAAAATATAATTCTTTAATTTTAGAATTGCTCATCTATAATGTAAATTAAATTAACTTACTTTATCTATTATATTATTATATACCTAGATAATTACTTTTATTAGCCATTCCCATTAGATAATTTATCAAATGATGAGTCACATCGATGCACTGCTTTTTAATCTAAAATACTTAAATTAAAATATATTTTGGATTTCTGTAAAACAAGAAAAAAATATCAATAACATTCTTTTAACGTTAGATCTTTTTGATCAACATATATTTCTATATAATTTCAGCTGTCTGCCTTAGATGTGGAGCCATTGGTGTAAAACATTCGTTTTACACAAAAGAACGCCGCTATTGTAGTATGGCGTGTGCACGAGGGTATAGTGATAGTATGTTATCATCAACACCTCAGAATCAATTTATGAAAAGTAATAATGATGCGTCAGATACAAAATTCAATTATCTTATTAATGATTTACAATTTAATTCAGCAAATAATTTATACAGCGATTGTAATGACGAAACAAATGATGTAAAGGAAAATTTTAATTTTCGTTTCAAAATGTCATCAACATTTAAAAATGATAATAGTCCCATGTTATATCGTGATTTGATTCCTCAAGAAGAATTACCACAAATACCAAAAACATCCAGATTACCGTCACCCTGTCCGCAAGATGATAAAATTCAAACAGTGCGACGAAAACCTTCCGAATTTGGTAATTCGTACGACTGGTCGGCAAAATTAAATGATCCTAACTTTTTTGCTGCTCCAGTTACATGTTTTCGACATGCTCCTGGTTATGATACATGGTCAAATATTGGTATTGGTATGAAAGTTGAAGTAGAAAATACTGATTGTGATAATAATAATCATATAACTGCCGGTTTAATACCACATTCATTTTGGGTTGGAACCGTTTTAACTATATTTGGTTATAAAGCACAAATCCGCTATGAAGGATTTGATAAAAATAATTCGCATGATTTTTGGGTAAATTTATGTTCAGCCGAAGTGCATCCGGTTGGGTGGTGTGCCACACGGGGTAAGCCATTAATACCACCAAAGACCATTGAGAGTAAATACAAAGATTGGAAAGAATTTTTAGTAGAACGGTTATCAGGTGCCAGGACATTACCTTCTACGTTTTATAATAAAATCAATGAGAGTTTAAAATCTCGATTTCGTTGCGGATTAAATTTAGAAGTTGTTGATAAAAATCGTATATCACAAGTTAGATTAGCTACTATACATAAAATAGTGGGTAAACGTTTATTTGTAAAATATTTTGATAGTCCACCTGATGACAATGGATTTTGGTGTCATGAAGATTCTCCACTAATTCATCCAGTAGGTTGGGCAACTACAGTGGGGCACAATTTATCAGCCCCATCAGATTATTTAGAAAGAATGCAAGGTAAATTTGAATAGCTATACTTTATAATTTACCTTCGATGGATTAAATAAATATGTTTTCAATATTAGGAGGACACGAACAATTGATTGAAACTTTAGAAGATGATGCGACAATCGATTTATTTAAAATGAATTTCTCATTCGAGGAACATTACCTTGAAGAACGTGGTACCGGATTTGTTGAAGGTATGAAATTGGAAGCTATAGACCCATTAAATTTATCATCGATATGCGTAGCAACAGTAATGGCTGTATTAAAATTTGGATATATGATGATACGAATTGATTCATATGATCCTGATATAACAGGAGCTGATTGGTTTTGTTACCATGAGAAATCACCTTGTATTTTTCCAGTAGGATTTTGTAAATCAAATGATATAACATTAACACCACCGAAAGGATATGACGCAGATACATTTGATTGGAATGAATATTTAGATAAAACAAATAGTTTACCAGCATCTGATGATTTATTTAATCGAGAAATCCCAAAACATGGTTTTAAAATTGGAATGAAATTGGAGTGTGCTGATTTAATGGATCCAAGATTAGTGTGCGTTGCAACAATATCTCGAGTAGTTGGTAGGTTATTAAAAGTGCATTTTGATGGTTGGGAGGACGAATATGATCAATGGTTAGATTGCGAAAGTCCTGATATGTATCCAGTGGGTTGGTGTATATTAGTAGGCCATAAATTAGAAGGACCATTGATTAAATCAAAAGTTCCTCCTCTATCAAAAGTATCGCCTAAAACTACACGAAAGAAGCGGAAAAAGAAAGTTAAAGTTGAATCAAGTACGATCTATAATTATATTGTATTCAATTTATTCCAAATTAATTTGTTTCTATTTCATTTTTAGTCTCCAAATTAATCCACTTGCCTAGTAATAAAAAAGGTAATGTAAATAAAAACTTACAAGAAAATGAAATTTTAAATTTAGATCAGCAACAATCAACTGAATATAATTTATCTACAGAAAATTTAGATAACGTTTGTATTAAAATTGAGCCTAAACAAGAGCCTCTCGAAGTTGATGTGGATTCAGAAAGTTTTAGCTCAGAGCAAACATCGCCATCGTCGGTTCGATCAGAAGTAAAATTTTACCCAACAATTGAAGATCGTTTAAAAGTGAGCAGTTGTAGTAGTAATTTAAGCTCGTCACCATCTCCATCTCAACAACCAGTACCACCAACAGAACGAAAAGTCACTAGTTATATTAATGTAAGAGAAAGATTTTCCAAAAGTATAATTTTAATATTTAACTGTTTTTTTCATTTTAGAATTCATCTGTGAATAGTAGTAAATATATACCAAGAATATTGGACTCGACGCCTGATACAGGCGGATCTAATTCAAGTGGAAATGTTACGAGTAGTAGCAGTAGTGGAGGATTAAACGTTTTAACTGGTACAAGTAGTAGTAATAATAGTAATAATAATATACAAAATAATAATAGTAATAATTGCGTTAGTAGTAATAATAATTGTAATAATGAGTTAACACCAGAAATATGGAATATATTTGATGTAGCACAGTTTTTGCGTGTAAATGATTGTACAGCCCATTGCGATACATTCACTCGTAATAAAATTGATGGCAAACGCTTATTAGAATTGACAAAAGATGAGATTATAGAAATTCTAGGTATGAAAGTTGGGCCTGCATTAAAAATTTATGATTTAATACAGCAACTAAAATGTAAAATTGATCCAGTTCAGTCACGAAAAATGAAAGCAAATTTAAATAAGAAATTTTTATAGTGCCTATATATAATAATCAAATCCTTTTAAAAAAAATCATAACACAAATTTGCATATTTTATAATTTTTTTTTAAAATGTAATTTAAGAATTTAAAGAAATATTTTTTGAATTTAGAAAGAAGCATCTACAATATAAATTGATCACGAGAGGAATGAAATTATATTATATTTCTCTAAGTCGTCGCTCTTGAGTTATTACAATTTTTGATATTGGATAGTTTATTGTTCTTAAGGAAGATAAAATAATAGATTTAATCGATTTAATAATAACTGTACAAAGTTTGTTATAAATATATATGGTGAAATATTTTTATCGATGTAGGATATATTTTGGAAAATTAAAATATGACATTCTGCGAAGAGGCCAATAGATCAATACATATTTATATGTCCTATCCTAACTTCAAATTATATATCGTATTCGTAACTATCTACCAAAAAGAAATTATAATTTTTAATTATTAAGTAATACTTAATCAAAGTTAAATTTAAAAAAAAATATAATAAAGAAATTTACGAAAATGTAAAGTACAATGATATGAATATTTTGCTTATATACAAATTACAAATAATATCAAGAATAAATTGAAATAGCGTTCAAATTATTAGATAACATTTACATAAAAACAATCAGGGAAAAAATCCTTATATAAATTAAGATAAAAAAATAAACATCTAAAATTAATAAATAATGAATTATGTATATGTAAATTAGATTTTAAATATAGAAAGTTACTTGTTCTTCTTTTCATTTTTATTTTTTATAACTCGATTATTGTAATTTTCAAAAATAAAATAATAAACGTATTCTGTTATAAAAATATACATATTAAAATAATTTATATAAATATAGTGTAAATTATCATTAAATAAAATTATTATTATTATATACATACAATTATATATGATTTAAATGAAAAATATAAATTTTTACATCTCGATTAATTTTGTCTGACTTTATGAATGATGATCTCCTTTTAATATAATAAAAGTAAACATGTAAAAATAAATGTTGGTTTTTAAGGAATCTGTTATCGTTTCAAAAGTTAAGATGACCACATTATTAAATCATGGAAAGAAAAATACATCTAGTCTATATATATTTAATACTTAGGTTCATTATATATTTTAATTAATTAACAATCCTTTTCAAGAGTTTTTTTTAAATGCAGAAGTAAACAATGATTTTCGGAAAAAATGTAATTGTGTTTTAGAAAAGAAAAGCAATAAAAAATTAAAAATTATTCTATGTTTAATTTCGAACTATGTACATAAATACTACTTAATCTACAAAATAAATTTTATCATTGTTCCTGAGAAGAAATTATGACACGTAAAATTGTAATTTCGAATTATTGTGTATTACCTACATGCACACATTCAAGATATTTTAATCAAAAGTACAGCCGCAATTAAAAATAAAAAACAAAAACCATATGTTATTCAAATAAGATTTTGTTTTTGTCATCATATCTTCCAAGTACATTACTGTCGCCAATAAAACAAAATGAGATACATAGTTTTTAATTTCCCCAAATCATGAATACAACATATACTAAACGTATCAATTTTCTTCTAGCACATACGAAATATATCAGTCTTCTAACTTCTCGGTTAAAATGAGATAATCATATAAAATAAAATGAATATATCAATAAACGGCTTGGGGGCGTGGCTAAAAAGCCAGCTGGCAGACGCGACCTGGACACATTACACCATTATTATTGTACGAGACAAAAATAGTTCGTACCGAAATATATGAATATTATATAATAAATTAAAAATATTTAATTTAATCTTAATTTAATTTATTAGACTTAATTTATTTAGTTAATAAAGTTTAAAAAAAATTGGAATACAAATAAAATAATTGTAAAATAGTGCTACCGCCCAAACGCGTAGTAATATTTTTAAATAGCGTCATCTATGGCCTCAGCTGTTTCCCGCCACACAGAAATCTGCTGAAAGTCTACAAGTAGTGTTGTGCGATTTTCTTGCTGGTGAAAAAAAAAATTAATTAGAAAATATTAATTTGAAATTTAGAAATTGAATGTAATTATCTAATTGTTTGCTTAGTGAATATATATATTATATTAAAAATAATCATATTGTGAAAATTTATACCTATTTTGTGAAAGTTGTTTGTAAAAAAAAAAAATTATTGTGGTCATTTTTATAGATAATGTCAATTGTGATTAAAAGTGAAGATATTCACGCATTGAATTGTAAAATTGAATTAGACGATTATAGGTAATAATATTAATAAAATTTTAAATTAATAAGCTATATTAAAAAATAAAATCTTAAAAAAAAATGTTTCCAATAATACTGAGACCGGGTAAAGCTCAGCTGTTGTCGCGCCATTTTGATTTTTTAAGGTTGAGTGAATTTTGTTTTTAAATAAATGTTATTATAGTGTTATTTTATAATGCTTTTATTAGTTTATTATTATTTATTAAATCATATAATTTGTATTGATCAAATATACATAATATATAAAATTTGACCAATTTTGAATTTATTATAAAAGAAAACTACGTCATAGCACATGAACGAAATCACAATGCGCAGTTACTAGTATATTATGTATGTACATATGTATAGTAAATTAGGGTGAAGTTTTTTATTTTATTTGATTTTTGTGTCAGCTGATACTTTTTTATTGTTCAACTAAATATAATTTATTTTAAATATAATATAATAAATTGTATCAATGTGTTATTTATTATATATAAATAATTATAATAAATTATAATTTCATTGAACTATGTGATGCAACTTTCTATATTCATCAAATTAAAATAATATCTTGCTTTTTCTACTATAGTATACATACACATATACTATGGTAGGTATGTCATGTACGTAGAAATTCACATTTCCAGACTCAATACCAATATTATTTGGCTTTCTATAATTTATAAATAGCATAATATGTATTTACATCTACCTATAAAGAATATAGTATATGTGTACTATAAAAAGTTGATTTTTAAATCATATGATAAAATGGGTTTTAAATTGTTAATATTAATTTTTGTTACTCATTACAGTGTTTCCTAGAAAACAATATGATAGAGTTTTGTAAAGTCATAATTTTAAATATCAAATACAAACCCACTTCTTTAGTTTTTATGCAAATGGTTGCGCAATAACTCAACTTTAATACATGTAAATAACATACTCTATTGCATGTATAGAAAAAAAAATTGCACTAGTAATTGTATTGGCAAACTGTGATACATAGCAAGAGAATTACATGGGCTTTACACACGCCATAACCACGTGATCATAAAAATAGTACCATTATAAAATATAGTAAAATAAAAATGCAGTAAATGTATTATTATTTCATGACTGACATAGATGGAGGTGAATTTGTAATAGTGGCGCCTAATATAAATAGTATAATGTAATTACGTATTTACCTGTACTCACATACTAATAGACAAAAACAGT
>OX596381.1:219590376-219685364 GCA_951394425.1 Tipula unca
CCAAACCTAATACATATGTATATAATAGTTTGAAAACTAAGAGAATTCAAAAACACGAAGCCGATTGTAATAACTAATAACAAATTCATAGATAGAACCAGATATAAACTAAATGCATATTTGAAATGACAAACTGGGTTTAAAATTTAAAACCAGGTAAAAAAATTTTATGAATGGAAAAGTGCGTAGTTTAGCACGAAAGTTTTTATTATTTATTTATAAATAAATACGAATGAATCAAATTACTATACCACTACATGCATATATCAACTTCTAAACTTTTTTATAATGAAAATTAAAAATAAAACGCAAAATAAATCTGTACGTAACATTTTTCTAAAATAGTTAATAGATATACATATTTTCATTTCTCCCTGTAATTCAAACTGTTAATTAAATAAAAGTTAAATATGTATAGTGTAATACATAATTATGTATGTTCACATAATATGAGTTTTTTAATATCATCATCGAATTAGTTCTAGTGACGCAGGCGCCATTTTATTTAATGTTTCATTCGGTATTTTAAAAAAACATGTGAGAAAGATAGACGAAAACCAAAATATACATTTCTCATACACTTAAACAAAATATCAGTTTATTAATATATAAGTAGATAAAACAGACCATATGTTTATAATGTACATTACTAAAAATAAATTTATTTTTAGTTTATTTCATTTTTCACATTTTTTAACTTCACGATTTTTATTATTATTATGTATTTAACGACGACCGCGCCATTGTGTATTTTTTCGTAATTTTTATTTAATTCAAAGGAATTTATAAACCAATGTTCAATTTTCTAAATTGCAGCATTTATATTAATCTTTTAAATTTTATCATTTTAGGCTGCTATATTGCAACAAACAGCCGAATATGTATATGCTTTAGAACAAGAGCGAACACAATTATTATCACAGAATTGCCAATTGAAACGATTACTAGACCAATCAGATAGTGCTTCAAATGGTGAAATACATACAACGAAGAAACGAAAATTCGATAATGTAATGTCAATGCAAACGATTTCTGATTCATCAGATGAAGGTTTAGGTTCAATGTCACCAGAGCCCATTACTATTTTTACAGTTGTTACAAAACATCCATCTGGTGCGACACAACAAACGCAGACCAGTATTACACCCAAAGAGTTTATGGATTTGAAACATCAGCTAGAAATTGAAAGGCGTAACCGAATGCATTTGGAGGATCAATTAAGACATCTGGAAGCACAATATGCTGACAGATTAACTAACAGTGAGGTGCCGCTACAATATCATCATGAAATTATTGAGCACAGGGAAAGTGTTCGAGAGGATGCCACACCCTTAATAAAAGAATCATACATGAAAGTTTGTCTAAATGATCTACCTCACCATCATTCAGATCTATCAGAAAATGTTCCCGTCGATAATATACCGACAGTTGGACAAACACAAGTTGTGATTTGTTCTAGTATGGATAATGATGATTCTGTTACGATGTCACCTCCTCCACCAACGGAGATTGTTGAAGATTTAAAAGAAGAAGATGAAGAAATAGTAATAGAAGCATCAAAACTATTACCGCCGGTTACGGCCCGTCTCCAACCCATACTAGAAGCTGCTATAAAAGCAGAACCCAAAGTAGAGGTAGAAAGAATTAATACTCCAGGTACAATTACCGTAGCCTCCGATGAAGAAATAGTTACAAGTGTAGCGCCTGGAGCAATGTCACAATCTAGAATGTATCTAACAAGTACATCAAGACAAAATCTGGAAACTATTGTTGAAGCTATCAGGCATTTAGAAGGCGATCCACTGTTTGGCGAAATTACAGAACCCACGCAAGATGCTCCACTTGCTCTAACCACAACAAAAAATTCATCATCAATATCAAACGTATCGACACCATCATCTACGTTACAAAATAAATTAAAAGTTGAAATGAATTCATTCCTACAGTTCAGACCACAAGCTTCGCCATCAACATCATCGTCAACGCCATCATCATCAGCCAGTATAAATTCAAGTCCTCATATATTAACACATCAACATTTACAACATCAGCAACAATGTCGACCTGGAGTTATAGTTGGTAAACAAAATTCCTGATTTATTTCACGTAATATTTTACGAGTAGAAAAGTTTTGACAAAAAATTTAAAACAAAAAGTTAATTTAAAGTTATCGAAATATAAATATTAAATAATGTACAATTATTATTATTTTTAATTTTTTTAGAAATAGACATTCCATTTAATTATTGAATTAAATTACAAATAAAATATTAGGAGATGAAAAAAATATCATCAGCCAATTCGAATCTCAATAAATGTATTTTTTATGTCAAACAAAAATCGATTTAATTTGGTTATTTACACTACATTATTATATATGTATATAGATAACCAGCTCTTGCGCGGTATCATTCTTTTATTTTAAAATTATTCAATGTAATTATAAGAAAAGAAATAAACATAAAAAATATCTCGCTTTACTTCGCATTGAAATATATAAATATGATAATACAAATTATATATATAATATAAACACATATTAATATTAATAAATACAGAAAAGTAATACAATTTAATTTTTAATTTAATATTATTTGTTTTTGTTTTTTATTAATTATAATTAATTTCTATGAAATTATGATTAATAGGCTCTTATTATTTTTAGAATTTATTACTAAAATAATATTAGTAGAACTAAAAAAAAGTTGTTTTATAAAACACAAAACAAAAATAATTTTTAATCGAGGAATATTAAATTTTAATTTTTAATTCTATTAGTAAAATAAAACATTTGCATGTATTTTGGACACAAATCTTTGTATAATAATAGAAAAAATGTCCAAAAAAAAACAAAATTTACTCAAGATTAACGAAATATACATACTTATATTTAATCTAAAATTTATGGCAACTATAAAAATAATTTTTATTTTATTTAATTCTAAATTGTAAAATAATTAAAACAAAAAATAAAAAAATTCTAGATATTTTTATAGATTAAAAATAAAAAAAGTTTAAATAAAAACTAAGATATTTGTGTATATTCTAATTATTATTTCTAATCGATTAAGTCCCAATATATATTTTTGTTTTTAAATTATATTATTATTAGTATTTTTGTTCCTTTTATATTTAATTTTTATTTATTAATTTACCAAGTAGTGTAATTACATTATTTGATATCTTATGTAAAATAATTTGGACTATGATTTGACTATTATAATTACAAAAATCGTTTATTTATTTATCATATTGATAAATAGAATAATTTAAATAAACATATTTTTCTTAAGTTTGATGCAAAAATTTATTTTATTTGCATGGCAAATATTTTTAAACCAAATTTTTATTGTGTATACATATTCAATATATGTATGTACATATTTTTAAAATCTGCAAAAGTATTATTATTGTCCAATATTTTGTAAGAAAAAATTGATTCCATGAGAATTTAAATTAAAGTTTAGAAGTTTTAAAATGTCATAAATTAATTATTTATTTTGCATCGAGCTCTGATGATCGGTGATCACAAAATAAATTAGTTAACTAAATATTATAAAATCGACTTTCTCTACTACTATTTTTATTTTAAGATTAATGATTTTTTAGTTTCCATTTATAAATTATTATTGTGTCATTTTTTAAAGAGGGGCTTTTAATCGTTTTTTGATAAAATAATCAGAAAGTACAATTCCTAATAAAATAATATTTAATTGTAATATATTACCTTATTTATTTTTCGTTTTCGTAGTCGAATTTTCTCTAAATTAATATAAAAAAATGAATTTAATTGAATCGTAATTTAAAAAAAAAACGTACGTATACGCAAATAGATAAAAAAATTATTTTGTTTCAAAAATAAAATTTGTATTTACTATTTTTGTTTTATATTTTTATAACAATTGTACTCAATTTATCAAGAAATATATCTTTTAATTATTTAAAATCGGTGTAAAATCTGAATAACAATTAATAAAATTGGCTATGATAAAATATTTCAATAAGATGACAACATTTAAAAGAAAGAAATTATACAGTAGTTATTTTCTCGTAATTATTAAATTTATTTTATATACCGTTAGTCAAAATGTATGTCCCATATTTTTGTTTCATTGTAAAATATTTAATTTTATATTTAGTTTTTTGAGCCAATTATGCAGTTCCTCTCGAATAAAAAGCAAAATTTTTATTTCAATATTATACACACAAACACACTAAAATATAAAATCTATTTACTTTGTAATTTTATTATTATTTAAAATTATAAAAAATTAAATTTTTAAAAAAATGGATTTAAATTAAAGGAAGAAAAAATATTTGTGAAATTTGAAAAATTTTCTGTGATTTGTAATTTTAGAATTTTTTTTATTATAAATTAAAAAAAAGTTAAGCGAGTAAATTAACAAAATAATAATAACACTATACTTATAAACATTATATTAATAGATATATAAACATACATAAATTCTTACATTTTTCATTTAGATTAAATAAAATAATAGAAATAAATTATTAGTAAAATAAAATTAAAAAAGTATATATAATTTAAGTTTTTTTTATACTAAATATTTTAAATCAGACATAGAGCAAAATCAGTAATAATTATTATAGTAAATAGAGTTATTTAAGTCGTGTTTTATTATTTACAATTTTTGTTTCAATAATCATTATTATATAATATTTTATTTTACATTAAACAAATAAATAAATGAAAATTACTTTTCGAATACATGACTTAAAATTATATTAAAAAAATAATTATTTACCTTTTACTACGTTATTAAACAATAATGCAAAGCAAATAAAAAATTATAAAAAATTTTTTTAAAAAAAAACGTATAAAAGTAGATTTTTTACAAAATAAAAATTGCAAAAATATAAAAAAAAATTTAAAAAATATAAAATTTGTTTTACTATAAAATTAACCTTGATTAAAAAAATAAAAGAAACTAATAATATAATCTGTAAATGTAATATACAAAATATAAATTATTTGAAAAAATAAATTGTAGATTGTTTTATTTAAGTTTGAAAATTTATGCAGTCGTAAGTTGACAATATTTTGCCAAGAATATAGATTGTACTCAATTTAAAATCGATTTTTTTTCCTATTATGAAAATAAAATAAATAATTATATATTATAATAAAATAATATTATCGAATGTAGTTTACATGTATTAAAGCCAGACTTGCGCTTGACATTTTTTTGAGGTAGTACTTAAATGTATAGATCATGTTTCGATTTTTTCTGGTCCGATACCTCAGTGATGATTTCGATTTGAGAACTATATACACTAGATAGCGTTCAAAATTTTTTTTCTTTTACAATATTAGTTTTATGAGCATAAATTGCTGTTATACAAAAAGATATTGTTTTACAAAATAAGAAGTAGCACAAATATACACAAATACAATATCACTTCAGAAATAAATCACATTTTCTTGATATGCACAAAAGTCTTTGTTGCATTGCAACCACCAACTTAATCATTTTCTCAATTACAATTCGAAGATTGAATTTTTATGATGCGGTTAAGCTAAATTCGGGCGGTTGTGCAGATTAAATTGGTCTGGGATTGTTAGTTGAAGTTCTATAACTTCCGATTTTGTAATTTTTCGAGAACGTCTGTGATAGATTTGCAATGTTCCTCGCTCTTCAAAAACTCTAACCCAGTTTACCACTAGCTGCATTGACATTAATAAAACTCATAAAATAATTACATTTCATGTAAGAATAACGAAATTAATAATACAATTAGTAAGAGTAAAAATACTGTTGAACTCATATCTTCATGAAAATTACCTTAAATTAGATATTAATTATAATTTGGCTATTTTTTCTACTCGAAGGAAAAGAACACGTTAAACCATGTGTAAAATAAAATATATGTAATGAGTAATGAAATAATGTAAGTAATGAAAAAATTTGTAACGGAATTATTTTCAAAAATAAGTAAAAATATTTTTAATCGCTAGTGTAAATGTGCAGGATAATGGCAACACTAATAAAAAACATGTTCCGTCATAAAAATTATCATCATCACCTCCAAACAAATTACAATACATATTTAGTGTTTTTTTTAAATGCTACATGTTTTTATAGTTTTTGTTGTTGTAAATAGCGGAAAAAACCCTGAGTTCGATATTTGCCTTTTAACACACAGTGTGACATCTAGTGAAATTTTCTAAAACTAGAAATAAAGGTCATTAAATACAATTTTCTAGGTAATTTCACGTATAAACTGATTTTAATCACTAAAATGCCGCAACCAAACGGCTGCAAATAATCAACCATAATTTTACTTTTGTAATGTTTAAATTAAATTTAATTGATTTAATTGTCCAGTGACCACACGATTTGTTCAATATTTATTTTGTCAATATTGTGGGTTTGTTTCTTTGATCTTGTATCCAAGCTTTCAATTGATTCTGTATGTGTTTTATTGTTTGTACATATCATCAATATTACTTGATAATTAGCAGTCGTCTGGCTGCAGTGGTTTTATCACGTATGGATTACTAGCGCAACTAAAAGCCGCAATTTAAAGCCGATTAGGTGATATTTGCCTTTATAATGCTGCTAATGGCGCTAGTAATCTATATGAGTTATCAGTGGTCAACATTTATTTATACGTGAAATTGCCTATACAAATTGTATTTTATAAATCATGATCACCAATAACTCTAGTTTCAGAATATTTCAGGGCAACTTTGGGGTATATTTCTGCGTGGAATCCATGATCCCTCCAATCGTCAATTCAAAATTATTGTATGTATTATTAGCGCCACAAAGCCACAGCAGTACAGGCGAGCGCTGATAAAGCACCCTTCCGACAAAACGTGACCTATAGTGCCTCTACTTTAATTACCTGAGACTATTTTTGACAGATCATTTACGATTCCGTGTGTTTATTGTAATTTAAACGATTTAAGTACTTTAATATAAAAATGGATCGAAAACGCAAACTAATAGAAGATGAAATGTCTAGGTACATTAGTAAACCCGTAATCATTTATTAAATTTACAATAGTATTAAATTTCCATTTTTTTTAGGTTTGAAGCTGAAATAGCTAAACCATCATCAAATCTGTTTGTACCATCACAAGTAAGAACTATCATTGGATCAAATACTTACAGTCAAATGCAACAAAAGCTTCATCAACAATCTACAATTCCATCAATGGCACAGGCGACACAATCTTTTGTATCAAGTTTTGCAGCAGCATCTATGATTTTATCTCAAGATATGCCTGAAAAGTCATATTCAACTGAACCAACACCAGTCGTTTTAAGCAGTGCTCCAAAATTATATACCAATCGTCCTACGGTTTCTTCAAAACTGGAAATTCAATCAGTTCCACAAGCACCACCGGTATTTAATTTTACATTCGGTCAGCATATTAAAAAAGGTTTGCGTCTTAGCTAAACCCACTCGTAAATTCTTTTAAATTATATTTCTCAGGCTATTAAAGTCGTTAAACGACTCGTAGGCCTTATTAAATACAAACCTATTACAAATGCTGGCCTAATGTAAATATTTTGCTTTAATTATGATGTACGCCTCATTTGATTTATATAATTAATTTGTGTTTATGTACTACAGATTGATATTGCATCCATACAGTTTGAGGTAACATCTAAAATCAAGAAATTGAAAACTGACAAACCCGGCCCTAATCCTATAGCAGAAGCTGCAATTCAAGCAGCCCGTGCGTCGTCAGCACTTCAATCGTTTGGCCAAGAGGACCGAAGGCGAACGAAAAATAAGAAAACTGTGAGAGTTGCAGGTGGCCAGGTATGGGAAGATTCTTCATTAGCTGACTGGCCTGATGATGATTTTCGTATATTTTGCGGTGATTTAGGAAATGATGTTAACGATGAGTTATTAACACGTACTTTTAATAAATATTCATCGTTTCGTCGAGCAAAAGTTATTCGCGATAAACGCACTGGAAAAAGTAAAGGATATGGATTTATTAGTTTCAAGGAACCTCAAGATTTTATTCGGGCTATGAAAGAAATGGACGGTAAGTAAAATTAATTTTAAATCGAAAGCCAATTAGATAATTATGGAACGGTTATTGTTAGGTCGTTATGTAGGAAGTCGACCAATCAAACTTCGCAAAAGTACTTGGAAGGCAAGAAGTTTAGATACTGTTAAGAAGAAGGAAAAAGAAAAACAAGCATTGCTTCAATTATTCAATAAAAATTAAATTTATGAAAACAACAACCAATAAATGATCAAGTATAATAATTTACATAAGTTAGTTTCATTATTTTTGTGTTATGCAGGAGCCTATGAATTAATGGTTTGAAAACGAAAATTCAATTCAATATATGTAATTTAATTGGAAATGTCGCAAGGAAACGATGATAATAAATATGGGGAGGGTCAAGAGGGTGAACATGAAACAAACACATTAGGATTGTATGAAGGTGATAGAAATGAGATGCATGAACGTCACGGATTTGGGTGGGCTTTACTTCCTAATGAAGATCAATACGAAGGCATATATAAACATGGCTTACGGTGTGGTCGAGGGTTATACGTATTTCGTAATGGTGCTCGTTATTTGGGCGATTACGTTAGGAATTTAAAGAATGGCGTAGGAAAATTTTACTATCCTGACGGTAGCACTTACGAAGGAGAGTGGAAAAGTGATTTAAAACATGGACATGGATTGTATATTTACGCTAATGGTGATAGCTATGATGGAGCATGGTATAATGGACAGCGGCATGGCATAGGTGTATATACGTTTAAAGATGCTGGTTGTAAGTTTTATGGAACATGGCTTAATGGTATACGAATTGGACCCGCTGAAATTATCTACCTTAATCACCGCTATCATGGGTATTGGGATACAGATTATCCGAGAGGGCCAGGCGTTTATACTTTTGAATGTAAGTTTATGACCCATGGATACTATGATCTTGTTCGTAGTGATGCTGATACTTCGAAATCGATCAATAATGAAGAAGGAGAAGAAGAAATGGACATTGAAGAGCAGGAAGAAGAAACTGTTTCGTTTTCTGTATCTGGCAAATATATTCCGATTTGGAAAACTAAATATAACAGCAAATACGATTATTCAAAACTTCCACAAGAACCTATTCCTCTTCCGCGAGCTGATTCGTTAGAATTTAGTTGTGGCAGCACTACACAAGAAAGTGAAGAACCAGAAATTGGCTATAAAAATCCTGAAGAAGAAGGAGAAGAAGAAGGTGAAATATGCTATGAAGCAATTGGTGAAGGAATATAAAAAAAAATTTGAGGTGTATTTGTTGTTACATATATTCAATAAAATTATGAATTTAAATCTATTTTTTTAAATTCATGGCTTGAAACATTTAAATTCCTGACTAAACTACTTACTATATATGATGGCATCTTCCGTGTTCGGGTAATATGTACGTATAATATGATGGTAAAAAGCGCGCATGTCTTTAAATTTTCTTTTATAAGAAAAATTTGTTCTGGAATAATCATTTTTTTGTTTGAAGAAGTGAAAATTATCATTTTTTATTGTGAAAATCCTATAAACTATAAGGTCAATTGTTTATGATTTGTTTAAAGTCTTGTAAAATTACTTTTTAAGATTGTGTACATTGCGATAATTTTGGAATCAGCCAAAATATTAACCTGAATTATTTTTTATATCCTGGCGGGTGATAACGGCATCAGAACGCAGTGCAGTAAGGTGCACCCGAGTCCGGGGGCCGCCCGAAGCGTTTGGGCGCTTCCCCTGACAGCATCATGTAATATGGTAGCTGAAGAAAACGAACATAGTCACACAGATCAAGAGGAAACAACACCAATTGAGGAAAAGGATAATAACATTTTGTGTTGTTCAGATAGCACCGAAATGTTATTACAAAATACGACCGAAGATATTTTTGAAGTGATTAAAAATGGGTACATTATTCATACATAATAAGCCACAAAATAAATAAATTAAAAAAAAATTGAAATCAAAAATTATAGTGAAATATTGATTTTCAGGGAAGTTTCCGATGTAGAGAATCTGGTGGAGAAGTTAGGCCCGGAAGCATTGAGTGCACGAGATAAACATGGATATACTCCCGCGCATTGGGTTGCGCTTGACGGTAATGTAGAAATGATGAGATATTTAGTCGAACGCATTGCTCCGGTTGATCTACCTTGTTTGGGTACTCAAGGTCCTCGTCCAATACATTGGGCTTGCAGGAAAGGTCACGCTGCTGTTGTTCAAATATTGTTGCAAGCCGGTGTAGCAGTGAATGCAGCCGATTTTAAAGGACTAACACCATTAATGACCGCTTGCATGTACGGGAGAACTGCAACGGCCGCGTTTCTTTTAGGAATGGGGGCACATAATCATTTAACGGATATTAACGGTGACACCGCATTGCATTGGGCCGCGTATAAAGGACATGCCGATTTAATCAGATTACTTATGTATTCAGGCGTTGATCTTCAGAAAACCGATAATTTTGGATCAACACCATTACATTTAGCCTGCCTATCTGGAAATTTAACATGCGTGCGATTATTGTGTGAAAAAAGTAATTTAGATTTAGAACCAAAGGATAAAAACGGCAAAACTCCTTTGATGTTGGCACAAAGTCATCGGCACAGTGACATTGTTAAAGTACTACACAAGGAAATTAAGAAAAAATCTCGATGGATGCCACCGATCTCTGAAATATGGGGTTTACTATTCGGAGGTGCTGGTGATTCGAAAGGTCCCTTATTGTTGTTCATGTTTTCAGTGTTGCTATGGGGTTATCCCATGTATATGATTCGTTGCATTCCAATTACGTGGAATGTGTTGAGGCGATCCCATTATTGTTTTATATATTGGAATGCTGTTATGTGGATTAGCTGGATCATAGCTAATCGACGGGATCCGGGATATATATCACTAAATTCGGATACATATTATAGGGCAATAAAACAAATCCCATACTTTGATAAATGGAAAAAGCGAAATGTAATACTATCGAGATTATGTCATAGTTGCCGTTGTCTACGACCGTTACGAGCTAAACATTGCCGCGTTTGTAATCGATGTGTTTCGTATTTCGACCACCATTGCCCATTCATCTATAATTGTGTCGGATTACGAAATCGAATGTGGTTCTTTTTGTTTGTGTTAAGTGTGGCTATAAACTGTTCGTTCACTATATATTTTGCCTGTTACTGTGTGATGATTGAAGGCTTTACATTACTTTACGTATTGGGATTAGTTGAAGCATTTGCATTTTGTGGCTTAGGATGGATACTAACATGTACTTCGGTAAGTAGATGTTCGACAATTCATTCGAATTTTATTATAATTAGTTTTTCTTGTTTTATTTTAGATATTACATGCTTGCATGAATTTAACAACTAATGAAATGTTCAATTACAAGAGGTACCCATATTTAAGAGATAAACGGGGTCGCTATCATAATCCATTCTCAAGGGGTCCTGTACTAAATTTATTTGAATTTTTTGTTTGCTTGCCAGATCGCGTCGATGAAAGTGATTTAATGATTGATGAGCATCTTTGAAAGTAAAATCCGCGTATTTTAAATGCTATTTTGGTTCCCCTGTTTTTTTTATTGGACACTTGTATCCACATTAATTTATAAAATAATAATTCTCGCACGTTATTACCTAAGTTAAAACGGTAATTTTGATCTAAACACAATTATATTCGTCTACAAAGTAAATCACTACCTCGCTGTGATGGTTGAGCATTTACTGATTTTGCACTACCCCGCGTACTTATTGTTTAAATTAAAAATTTGAAATCTCACATTTTTTAAATTTTATTATGATAAATTACAATATTAAAAAACATGTTTGTGTAAGCTTTAATTTAAATTATTTTTTATAATAAATCTTAGACAACTAATTTTGAATTTTATTTTATTATAAAAAAAATATAATATGAAGATACTCATGTTAATATAATTACTATGTATAAATAATACTTTTATTTGAATGATAAATAGAAATAATTGAAAAAAGTGTGACTGCGCAATTTTAATGTTCTCGAATTATCATAGTTTTCGGATTATGCCTCTGAATAAAAATTATAAATTAAAAAAGAAAATAATGGAATATTCAACACTGATGGAATATTTTACTACATAATACGAGTAAATACATACATAAAACTTTGTATGCAAATATGCTTAACTAAAATAGAAATAATGATAAAGTGCTATTTAGTCATGTTCTCAATCACACGTACCGGATATACATATACAAACATATATGTATATGTATATATTATATATGTCTCATGAATATAAATTATCTTTGATTAATTATTAATTAAAATAAACTTTGGTAATATTTTTGTATTTTATAAAATACGAAAAAATGAGAATTGGTTTAAAAGCAATGACGCACTGCATCGAAAGGAAACCGAGACTATTAACTTTCGAAACAAAAATCATAATTTTCAGGATCCTCCGGTATCGGTGGTGCTTCTTTCGATATATCAACACCTTCAGTATCAAGTAATCTTAATTTAATTTCCATCGACAATAATGTTTCCAAATCCTCATTTTTTTGTTTACTTGCCATATTCAAATTTAATAGAGCATTTATCCCATCGGCCCAATAATTTTGTGTCAATTCATCTAATGCAATAAAATCTAATGGTTCACACGGTTGTTGCGTTTGATCGGAATACACTATAGAAAAGAGATTGTCTATCGAGACGTTTTGATTTCGCCGTTTTCCTAAAGCGTTTGGGCATTCTTTTCCAACCAGTAACTGTTTTATATCGCATATATTGATTTTTTTTTCTAATTCCTCTACTGTTGGAACACTTTTTTCATCGCAATCACCGTAATGTATAACTTTGTGATTAGTCGAGAGACGAGCATACCAAAATTTATCCTTTTGCCTTTGACCAGATTTATTGTACTTTTGAAATCGTGACCCTAAAAATATATACATAAGCCAGTAGTTTATTTTGATTGATTTAATATTTCATTTACCTTCTACTAAATATCCAAGTCGTTGTTCTCTTATAAGTGCTACAATTTCCGGTGTTAATTTCTCTTTAAGACTCACAATAGCTGACGCCGTTGATTCACATTCTTCTTTAGATGCTCGTTCTTGCTGCCTTAATAGTGTAATTTTATTATATGTAAATATTTTTATATTTGTTTTGAAGTCATTTAATGTAGCTGGACGACCCTTGAGTGTTCTGACAATTTGTTCTCGAGCAACCGAAAAAACTTTTGTAAAATCTTTATTTGTGGCCCGCATATCTTTCCAAGTTCGATTCAATACTTCAATGCAATTACAAAACAATTCTTCGAACGGATGATCGTGTGAAAAAAACATCGGGTAAAAATCTTGACCTTGTTCCGATGGTGGTTCACCAATTCGTAATAGCTCGCAAAACATTTTTACTAGTTCGATCGAAGCTTCGCCAATTGGACATTCATGCTCATCAGCAGTTGCATTTATCTCGTGAATTATTTTAGTATAAATTGATGTGTAATTACGTGCAAAATAAACTAAACAATCTAAAGCCAACATACCGGGTGGAATTTCAGTAAAAGATTGGGCAATATTTAGTTCACATTTGAATCCTAATTTATTTTTGTTATTCGATTGTGAATTATTTGGCCTTCTCATTGTGATGTAATCAGATTGGGAATCAGTTCCGTTTACATTAAATGCGATTCGTCTTAATTCTTTAATTTTATTTTGGCTATCTTCATTTTCACTTATAGTGGTCATCATTCGTTGTTCCAGTAGGCCAAGGGTTAATGTTTGGAAAACATATAACTGATGAGTCATTTCACTGCCCATGTTATTTTTTATAACGGACGAAGTAATAACATCACGATACTTTTTGGTACTGAACGACAATGTAATTTGCTTTTTTCGTTGATCATCAGATTTTTGAAATAGCGAATTAATTAAAGCGATAGTATTTTGCTGTACAGTACTTTCAGATTCTTCTAAAAGTCGAAGAAGATTGTCGAATTTCACATCACGTTCTACTAAATTCGCCTTTGAACTGTTTTGTACAATGTTATCGAGTATGGCCAATGCAGATTGAATTATTTCGGGTTCATGGGATTGATTTATAAATAGGATGTTACGTACAATAAATGATGGTTCCAGTATTTCCCATAAAACTATCCCGTGCTCCATTAATTCAACAAATGATAACAACACATATTTAAGCATATCACCCAAACTTTTATCGTCCTCAATGATTTTTATAATTAAATCCAATCCCTTCTTTTTGATAAATTCGGTTGCGAACGTAAAATCCTTACTTAAGCTGCTTAATGTAGTTAAGCTGGATGTTTTATTCGTATCAGATCCTGTAATATATAATTTATATAAATTCTGATGTCCCAAATTGCAATACCTATTATAGTACCTGATTCCAAAGTAATAAGGATGTCATCAGCAGCTTTCGATGGGGAGAATGTCAACTTTAATACAGAACCATTTTTAACTTCATTTCGATTTTTTTCTGTGACATAATTCTTACAACTCGGTTCACAAAACTGTAATGCATAATTTTCTGCATCAGTAATATGCCAATCTCGATAATCACATAAATCTTGAATTATTCCAATTAGGGGTTGTCTCTGGTCAAATTCAATAAGTTGAGCTTGATGATTCTCGAACTCAACAGCTATTTTGACAATATTTGCATCTTTTAATGCTGGTAATTTAGCTTTGGGTAACATTTAGAATTATTTTAATTTAGCATAAATACACATAACACTATTAAATATAATAATAATTTGCATAAAACTATTATCACTTAAACAAATGATTCCCTATAAGTATTAAGTAATCAAAACTTTTATTATTCATACGGTTTACTCACTCAGAACATACCAACTTTATAAAATAAAATTTTATGTTTTCCAAATTGTCTACATGCCAACGATAACCAAAGCCACTATATGTAAGATCTTATCACTAAAACATAAATTAGTATGTGTGGATAAGTAGCTTAAGTTGTAGGTAAAAGAATATCGCCCCATACGAAGCATATAAATATTATTTTTAACATTTATGCTTCTAACCGTTGAGATTCGCTATGATAAGGAAACGATGTTATTTTTTTATAAAACACATCGTGAAATACAGATAAAGCTGTACTGGAAATAAAATCACTTACGTAAAAAACTACCAAAACGCAACAAAAAAATGTAGGTTTACTGTCAACCGTATACATACACGTGACAAATAGTTATTGGCAATTTACATCAACTGTAGATGGCGTTGTTGTATATGTCTGTAAGAGGATAAATTATCAAAATTAATGTTGTAGCAGCTGCAGTACAACGGTATGGTCCTATGTTGTCCATTAGACGTTGGAATCGGCTATATCGCTCAAAATCGCCAATAGGCGTCACCAACATTTCTAAAATAATCGCAGCACATTTTGCAAAATTATCATTAAATGGTTTGAAAAACTCCATAGTAAAAAAACGTTTTATTTAAAAAAAGGTGTGCCATCCATATAGTTCAAATACTTTTTTTAATATCATAAACAAATTTAATTAACTGTTAGAAAATGAAGCATGAATTGACGAGAATTCAAGATTAACATAACGATTTACGTAACACCACATAATATACAATATTATTCGCTTAAGATATGTAGTTTAATAGTACATATATTGATTAACGATTCATTAGCTTGTACTGAGTTGTGATATAATTTATCAAATTTGGCTTCAAACAGTATATCGAATAGATTTTCTAGTAACAGCTGATAGTGCTAGCTAATTCTAACACTTAAGTTTTTCTCCTTGTAGTATTTTGTGTAGAGTTTCATGAATGCAATGTGTAGACACACCTTTACAAACTGTTATAATTAGTACAAACACATTTTCGACACGTTTTTATTTGACAAAATATTTTCACTTTTCAGTGTTTTTATTTTACATACCGAAGAAACATGCAAATTTTGTTTTGGCAAAACATGAAACTCTAAAATAATTTTGTTATATGAAGTTTGTGTCGTTTGAATTACAGGATCATACTCATTTAATATGGATAAGCAAAGTGATTCACCGCTTAAAGCTTTGCTTGCTTCACCTGGTCCCCGTCCCTTCACTGTAGCTGTCACCAATGCAACTAAGGTGAGAATAAAAATAACATATATGGGTCCTAATCGGCCTTTACAGTACAGTATCTTTTGTTTGTTCTTCCGAACCAATTTTACAAGTATTGTGAACAACGTTGATAAAATATATTCTGGCTTATGACATAATAGTCTCACATTACTGATAAGTTCCATTAATATTTGAATGGTAGGTATATTATGGATAACAGGACTCATGTAACATTGTTGCAATTTGTAAATTTTTGGATTTTTACCAAATTTGGAAGATTGTAGCGTGATAAGGAACCTTCTTTACGGTAATTGGTCTTTATGTTTTGGTTTTTTATTCATTATTATTTTTGATAGACATCAGCTGTACCGCCACAAAATAGCATCGTACAACAAAGTCCAGCTACTTCAGGGCCCCAAGAAGCTTTAAACTCAGTTAAACTACAGTGAGCCTCCGCTTATTTCAGTCTTATTGAATTTTTGCTATATAAAACAAATTTAATTGTATTTCAGAAATTGCGTGTGTACCGTAGATTTGGGTACAGTATTAAATTTACAAAGCATCAATAATCGTACCCGTAATTCAGAGTACAACCCGTCAAGATTTCGAGGAGTTGTGATGAGAATTCGTGACCCAAGATGCACAGCTCTAATATTTAAAACTGGAAAAATTGTATGCACTGGAGCTCGAAATGAAAATGATGCCCATTTTGCTGCAAGGAAATTTGCAAGAATTCTTCAAAAGCTCAGCTATCCAGTGAGGTTTTTAGATTTCAAAATACAAAATATTGTGGCGACTGTCGATTTACGTTTTCCGATACGTCTAGAAAATTTAAATCAAGTGCATGGTCAATTTAGTTCATATGAGCCAGAATTATTTCCCGGATTAATATACCGAATGGTTAAGCCAAGAGTCGTTTTACTTATATTTGTAAATGGTAAAATTGTATTTACTGGAGCTAAAACAAAGACTGATATTATTGATAGTTTAGAAAATATGTATCCTATATTACAGAGTTTTAGAAAAAACTAAACTACCTACTTTTTTTGTTCAATTTGAAATAGTTTATTAATTATTTTCTAATTCATTCCACTATTGCGTCATAAACTTCATCAATCATATAATTTTTCCTGTACATTAAAATTTCTGATTAGTTTTAAGTATTTAGCGCTTATAAATGTATATATTATAATGTTGTATGTAGTAATAAAAAAGTGAAATTAAAAATGAAATTAAAATTTTATAAATGCCAGTATCAAATAATCCATGAGAATTCTCATTCTTAACCATTCATTTAAATAAAAATTGCCGCATGTTTACTTTAAATTGAAGTAGCCTTTGGTTGTGTGCACAAGTTGTATTGCTATAAATGCTAAAGATCTATTACAAATTATCGGCAGCTTCAAAAACTCAGCACATTTTGACGTCTGTCATTACTATCTAGAAAAAAATTACGATTATAATTGAATAATATACTGCTTATTTTTAATTCTTACGTTAATATTTATATCTTATTAACAAAAGTAGTTATATAATTTCGATAATAAATGATTTAAATGAAATATGTAATAGATAAGAACTTTGTAACAAGTGTTCTTACAGTAAAATCAAAAATAATTTTCTCAAAATTTTTGTTTTGACATTTGGGTCTGTAATCTTCCAACAAGAAAAGACACGTATTTATTTCAATTTTTTTTGTACAAATTTTGATATGTGTTTAAATAACATTCGTGGATTTGCATTAAAATATAAATAACAAGCATATTAGTTGAAAAATCAAATTTGCTAATACAATAAAAATTCTTGAAAAATGATTTCTAAGATTATTTCTTTACTTATGTTAACAACTTTAATTTTTAATGTGTATTGTTTGGATTTCGAGGAATCTTCTACCTTAGTCGAAAACCAGATTGAAGAACCTCAAGGACCTCCAAATATTCGTAAGTAATTAAATCGAAGACAGCTTAAATGTAAACTGTTTAGGATTGTCAAATTACCGGTAAATTAATTAATTACATTTGTCGATGGCATGCTAATAGATATGATAGGCCAGCATGTCGATTTACCTGGCAATACATCGCTGGAATCGTTTAAATAAAATAATTTTTTTTTTGTTTTAGCCGTTGATAATCCAGAACAGGCCAAATCAGGAACCGAAACCGATCCTAATTCATTTTCGCAAAATGAAAATGAAAAAAGTCCGAAAAAATCAGAATTATCCGAAAATGATTTCAACCAAAAAGATACAGTAGAATTTGATTTTGATATTGAAAAGGAGCTAAAAGAGAATCCGCATAGTGATAAATCGAAGGAATACATTTTAAATGAAGTTCGAAAAATGATAAATCCATCACAATTTACAACATCGAGTGATAAAGTTAGTAATGATAATATAATCAAGAGTCCGATCCAACAAATTCAATCGGAAATATCACGATTGGAAAAAGAATTAGATGTACGAGAATTGACTCAGAAAATTAGGGATCTTCGTACGAAAGGCTTCAGTTATAATTTAGAAGATGGTGAAATACCAACCGAAGTTGATATTTTATATGATAAGGCTATGGAAATTTTAAATAAAACAAGAATTGATAAATCTGCTGGATATGCTTTAATGATGCAAGCAGCCCAAAAAGGACATCCGAAAGCAATGGCCGAAATCGCTTGGGCAAAATTAATTGGCAACCCATTAAAATTAGACATTGACGGTGCAAAACAAACATTTTTAAATTTAATTAAACTAGAAGGGCTGCCTGAAGCACATATGGCAGTTGGTTTTATGCATGCTACTGGAATTGGTTTTAATGTAAGTCAACCAAAAGCTTTATTACATTACACTTTTGCTGCTCTGGGCGATAATACATGGGCTCAAATGGCTTTAGGATATCGATATTGGTCTGGTATTACTGTTCCGAATGATTGTGAGCATGCGTTATATTTATATCGTAAAGTAGCTGCAAAGGTTGCGTCGCAGGTTACGTTTTCTGGAGGAACTGCCGTCCATCGTGTTCGGTTATTGGATGAAATTGAAAATTCTGGATTAAGTTCTGGAATATTAGACAATGACTTAATTGAATACTATCAATTACTGGCTGACAAAGGTGATGTTCAAGCTCAAGTTGGATTAGGACAATTACATTATCAAGGTGGTCGAGGTATACCTTTAGATCATCAAAAAGCTTTGCAATATTTTACGCAAGCTGCCAATGCTGGAAATGCAGTTGCAATGGCTTTTTTAGGAAAAATATATTTAGAAGGAACGGAAAATGTAAAACCAGATAACGATACGGCATTTAAATATTTCAAAAAAGCTGCGGATTTAAATAATCCTGTAGGCCAAAGCGGATTGGGCATTATGTATTTACAAGGAAAAGGTGTTAATAAAGATACAACAAAGGCGTTCAACTATTTTACATTAGCCGCCGATCAAGGATGGGTTGATGGACAGTTGCAATTGGGGAATATGTACTTTAGTGGAACAGGTGTTAAGCGAGATTTTAAAATGGCTTACAAATATTTTAATTTAGCCTCGCAGTCAGGTCATGTGTTAGCATTTTATAATTTAGGTCAAATGCATGCATTCGGCCTCGGCATAATCAGATCTTGTCCTACCGCAGTCGAGGTATTTCTGTGGGATTTCACGAATTCATTTTTATATTATTTACATTAATTTTTATTTGCAGTTATTTAAAAGTGTGGCTGAAAGGGAAAAACGAAGTGAAAAATTAATGTTAGCACATATAGATTATAAGAATTATCATTACGAAGAATCTTTTCTTCAATACGCATTAATGGGAGAATTGGGATATGAGGTAGCACAAAGCAATGCCGCATTTATATTAGATCGCGGTAAGTACATTAAAACAAATATAATGGTTTGATTCTTAAATATAAAATCGGATTTATTACTAAATTGAAAAATTTTGAGAGTGGTTTTGTGGTTGGTTACCGGTTCCGTGCATTTATTATGTACTCGTAAACATTGTGTTATCGCGAATTTTTGGTTTCTGCAAATTACATACGTTTATTATATTTAATTTTATGTTAATTATTTAAAGCCGAAAAAAAACTTGTATACTCTATGAAATTTCAGGTGAATTGATTTTATTTAAAAATCGCAATGAGCATTTAGTGCGTGCGCTACAATATTGGGGAAGAGCGGCCGCACAAGGTTATTCCTCAGCTCAAGTCAAATTAGGCGATTACTATTATTATGGTTTGGGGACACAGATTGATTACGAAGCAGCTGCATCACATTATCGCGCTGCATCGGAATTACAACACAATGCTCAAGCCATGTTTAATTTGGGTTATATGCATGAACAAGGTTTAGGAATGGAAAAAGATTGGCATTTAGCAAAACGATTCTATGATTTAGCAGCTGAAACTTCGAGTGATGCCAAAGTTCCTGTAGCCTTAGCTTTATTAAAACTACAGTTAATACATAAATTTGAAACAATGAGACAGGTAAAAACATGTTACCATTGTAATTATGTGAACGCACAGATTCAAGTAAATTAAAAAAATATTTTATTCCAGGGTCCGTTTAAAATTCTTTTAGAACTAAATAATAATATTGCATCAAATTGGGATTTATATTTAATTACAACATCGACAATACTGTTAGGTGTAATAATATATCTTCGTCGGCCAGTTCAAGACGGAAATCAACCAAATGATCCAAATCAACCAAATGATAGGCGTCATGAGCACCAGGATTAAATTATAAAAATGAACTATGTTTATTTGCAAGTAAAACAAAAAAAAATTATGTTAACTAAAAGACTAAATATTTAATTTAAGCAAGTGTTCAAATAAATGAAATAAACTAAATTGTATGTACTATGAAAAAACTAATAATATACAAAAAAAAACTGAATTTTTAAATAGAAGTGCAAAAGAATTAAATAATAAAAATAAAAAAATAAATTAAAATCGATGTGATATTAAACCTAAGCATCATTTAACCATAAATAATTTTTAATTAAATTTTATAATTTACTTTTATCAACCAATAAAAGAAATAAGTTCTACAAATAAAATTTCATATTTTTGTTATTTGTATAATTTTTCAATTACATGTTCGCTTTTTTAATTATTTCAAAATAAACCGATGATAAATAAAATATTTATTTTACACAAGCTGATTTTTATTAGGCTCTACATTTCATAAACACCACATCCAATTATTTAACTAGATAAATAAACGTATCGTTAACAATTAATTTGAATTTTTCTTTTCTTTATTACAATTTGAATTGTTTATTTCCCAAAACAATCTAAAATATTAAAGATAATTAATCCCTTGCTACAATAATTTTGTTTTATTCTACATATATACATACATATATGTATATGATTAAACCAACAGTTATATACACATACGGATACATATGTGCAATCCTCAAATAAAATTCATAATATAAAAATAACTTTTCACAGACTTGGCGGCACCTCAATTTTATTTCAGTCCATAAGACTATGTTTACTTCTAAAATAAAATTTCACCAACACTACCATTGTGTACGTAATTTTATGAAACTTTGATTTTTTATAGTAATTGTACTGTATAATCTATATTGTATGTTGATATAATTTGACAAATAAAATAATATTTTTGATTTAAGTAAAACCTCAGTTGTACCTCTCATTATTATTAATTTGCACTAAAGGCCGTTACTGGACTTGCTTTGAGGTTGTACGCCATATTAAAATAGTCCTGATTGCTTTGTCATTCATTTTAGATGATCATGCACGCAGAATGAAACCAACTCACAATACAAAAATCTTCATGTGTTCCTTGATTCCCTTGATTGTCATCATCATCCTGTTTTGATTCATCGTGCTATAAATTATACGCATGTTTCTTCTTTCGAGCCCGATCATTCACCATTGTCCAATTATTTCATCCGTACATGATATCGGGATCAACATTTCGTTCAGCTTAGCGTGAGATGAAACTTAATGTAGAATATCGGGGATCTTCGTCAGATCTCTAATCTCGATATTGAACAGAGCTTGGTATGTACCATCATATTCGCATTTTTAACCGTAGATGATACAAAAATAATATCTGACACATGTTCAAAACAAGCACGTTTGCCGAAGTTGATCCTTTAGTTGAAATTTTCAATCACATTTCTACATAATTGGGGCTTTATATCTCACGAATGATGTGTTCGATATTGGTTTTGAGGTCTTCGATTGATTATGGGTTATTCTCAAAAACATATCTTTACCAACTCCTACAAAAAATAATCTTGAAGTTGGTCAGTTGGTCCCATGCATCGAGTACCTACTGCGTCGATGTTGACACAGATGTTTTGATCCCGATTCCGGATGGTAGTTGATCCAGGCCTGTAAGTATGGTGCAATCCGGTAATTTATATTAAGAATGTATGCAAACTGTGCTCATTGCCGAGTTGTTGAACTTTCAAGGTGCGTACATGATACAAAAAATAAAAATTCTGATGCACAAAAATTCACCACGAAGTATCAGTTAAAATATTCACTACTCGAAATATAATTTAATCAGTATAGCCTTTATAAATAACGAAAATATTATGACTTTTGAGTGAAAACTTTTGTTTAACTATCCTCAAAATGACAATTCTTTGTTTATTTACAAATAAATAAGCAACAAAACAAGTTGCTATTTTTGAATTTCTGATAAAGAAACATTTTTTTAGGCAAAATATGTTCCATTGACGAAAAAATAGGAAAACAAGTATAATTTTCAGTTTTGTTAATATGGCTGTCCTGGTGAAATTTTATTTGAGTTGAGAATATTTCAACTCAGATAGCTAACTTCGTGGTGAATTTTTGTGCACCATACATTTTTTTTTGGTATCGTGAACGCGGCTACAGACTCAGCCTTCCACCATTCTCACTTTTTCTGTATACAAACCCGCTTACCTGCCCGTCCCAGAGCACTCTAGACTGCAAGACGACACTCGTCATCAAACCAATCATTCTTGGGTCTGACTTTTACTATACCTAAATGCTGCGTAGCACTGACAACCGAAGGTTTCGTGCCCGGGTCCTTGAGCGTGGGTCTGGTATTGGTTTGGTGGTATCAGTTTTTGCTTTGTAGTGTTGGTTTGGCGGTAATTTTGCTTTGTAGCGTTCTAGCCGTTGAGTCGTCTTCTACGACAAGCAGAGAATACTGTAGTGGTATTCTTGGAAAACATGGTCGTGCATTTTATATTTACGAGACATGTGATTGCCTCTTGACCACAGCGGCTAAATTATATACCTAGAGTAAATTGCAAAGCTAGCCTAGAGATCGAATGAGGGAGATATGTTATAACTGTCGAATATAAAGGTTCACTGATTCGGATTTCCGTACGTGTAAAAGAATTTGTGTACATTCTGTCAGTTGTCTGTCTAAAAGGAATGAATCTCAAAAGGTAATAGACACCATATCCGTCTATTTCCTAAATTGAAAGGTACCTAATACAAATGGAAGACGAACACGGCTTTAAGTGAATTATGAAATTTGAAATGGGACAAAACAGTCAGTATTGCATACTAATAAAGTCAATTTTGTCGTAACTGATGAGGCTTACAGCTGACTTTGGCCGAATTAATTAGCTTTTATTATCCTCAGTTTGGATGCAAACGTAATGGTGTATTCTTAAATGCACAAACCTCTAAATTTAGTTTAGCTGTAATATCAAGAAAAAACACAGCCATTTAGATATTTAAACTGGGCTAGTAAGTAAATAAATCAACAGATACCAAAGACTTAATACATGGATAAATTAACACATCCTATTTCCCAGGAAGAGAAGTGTCTAGCTTCTTACCCACAACGTTAACTTTGATCAGTGGTAAATTATTCATTTCATACTTCAAGTAACAGCTCATAATATTTTAACTTTTTAGGGAAAGGCCAGCAACTTGTGAGCATTTGGTAAATGCAATTGAAATTTGAATCAATGCTATTTGCAGTGCACTTCTTAACACAATAATTGACATGGAAGGTATTGGAAGTCAGTACTCAATAAAATTCAAGCAACAAACTTATTAACTATTTTTGGAATAGAACAACAAAGTACAGTGCTCCATTTATTCGATGCGCTTTCGGAGATTATGTGTGCCGCTATATCGCACCAGTTTCATTTCATCATGGTGATCATAAAGTTTAGCCGTAACCCCTTAAGATTTCAATATTAATAAATCTTTTGTCTTTGTTAATTTTTTCAAATAAAATAACAATTATAACGCTTGAAGGCCTGTGCGATAATAAGTCATAGTATTTATTTATTTTATTTGTATCAAAAATGTTATCAAAAATGTAAAATTAATTATTAATTCAATCGAACATAAGAATATTTTTCTTTCAATGCCATAAATTTAACAAAACAAAGTTTTACCAAAATGTTGTACATATATTTATGTATATTATGTATGTACGAGTATATATCTATGTACTTACAAAGAAACATTTATACATTGGCATTACGAAAAGATATTATAAAATATATTCAGTTATACTAAAATGTCAAAGGTCGTTTCTATGAAAACACACAAGAAAAATAAAGTTTTGTAAAGAGAAAACGTAAAATTCGGAGAGGAAAATTACATGAAACATCCAAATTAGACAAAATAGGAACGATGTATAAGCACATATATACTTATGTACATATCTACAGGCTCATATATAGAATATGGGCCTTAATCATAACATAATAGATAAGCAAGTAATTAGCGAACAAATTATTAGTTGATTTTTCAATTTTCTATACTCCTATCCGTCATAAATAAGGTTAATTGCACAACCTATATGTATACATAATATATGTTTGAATATTTTATTAAATATTTATATAAGTACATGATCTCTTATATACATAATATGTATAATATAGATATACATAGCTATACATATTCGACTAAGCATGATAATTATTATTTTATTCATTTTCAATATTGTTTGAGGATAACAAAATAAAATGTATACTATGTATCACAATTAAGACACCCACATGGTTCGTTTCAAGTGAAACTATTTTTCGGTAATATTTGGATCACAGTGCATATATTGGAAAGAATATAGGGGATTTTTGTTAGATATATTATCAGTTTTTGGTTTCCCTTTAACATTTAACAATATGTAAAAAATGAAAAACACCAGGATTCAATTCAATTCAGTAGGATTTGGCTGGTGAGGGCGTAAAGCATCTTACCCCAAATACGATTGCAAATAATAAAAGCAAATAAAACAAACAAAATCGGTGATTTCCATTTTTAATATCAATTTTCAACGTTACATATGAATGAATTCTGAAAAAAATCCTTGTTCTATTGGTTTTTCGAAACACACAATTTCTGGAATCTACAAAAGGTTAAAGTTCATGTTTTCATGGCCTAAAAGTAATATGAATGTTCAAAAAACAAATTTTCTTTGGTGCGTTCAAACAACAAATAAAAATCTATGTTTAATAATATTTAATACAAGGATTATTTAACTAATGCCTAGGATAAAACTGAAAATGTTCTAAAAAATTATACTATTTACCTCCTATTTGTGGCAATAATAGGAAAATGCGTGGTTGTTTTAAAATTTTTTTTTAAATATAAGTACCTATGTAAATGCCATACATATACATATAATGTACGAAGGTATATTTCAAAAATGTAATCATCTATACAATATTTTATTTAAAATCGTACATATTCCGCAAAAATTGTCGTTGTAAATTTTATGGGCGATGAATTAATTGACTTTACGATAAATATCTATTTTAATAAAAGTTCGAGAGTTCAAGCTGAACAGCAAATTTCACGTAAAACTTAACATCGATAAGGATTTGGCGATATTTTTGGGGGATTAAATGTTTAACTACTACTCGTATGTCATAAAATATACCATTACCTAAAGATGTGAGCGTGAAATCGTAGGTGGTAGTTTGTTGTTCAGCGCGTAATCATATTCCTTATCGTTTGATTGTTTTGTTGAGATAGGAAGAAATGTAGATAATGCGAAAATCTGAAAGAGGGAGCACCCAGTTGATCATGTATACCAAAATGAAAATTTTAATCTTGCATCTTGTTGGCATTCTATTAGGGTTCTAAACAGTATTTGTTTTTTATCGTATGCTAAGTAGTTAGAGCTTTTTATAATTTTTTTTGGACGATATAATGAATGGTGTGGACACAACCCACCTTGCCCTATATAACGGACCGCACCTGCTTAACAGTATTTTTGCAGATGAGAGTGTGAAATCAAATGTTTCGATTTAATGAATCGTGTTGTTTTATCGTTTTTTTAAAATAAAAGATCAAATGGAACTATTCTATTCTATTCCATTGTTTTGAATTTTATCTCGTTTTGAAACATCTCGCTTCAAACCAGATACATTTTATTTCGAAAAATGTAGTTTTATAATATCTAATTATGAACGGATCCCCAATATATTACATGTTACTCCCGCTTCAACAATGACACAATTAAAAAAACGTGATTTTGTGTTTTATCGTGTCATTATTGTACTACATTAACACTATAGTTACTGATTTACATAAAAGACATATGTACATTTATATTTTGCTATTAATCGTAGTAGAGCGCTAGTGTCACTTCTGAATTATACAAAATAACGGTAACTACTAACTATAATGAACAAAACTGACACATTTTCAGTTGTGCTTTGTGCATTATAAGCTGAAGAAGGTGGATGGATCATGAAGAGTAGAATATTTCGAGTTATATCGGTTAATTACTTAAGGTAATTCATTTTAAATATTTATTGCGATTTAAGACAGTTTTAATTCAAAAAACTGTAATACTGTTGTAATTAATATTTTGTTTTGTGACTGTTTTTATAAAGATTATGTAATGGTTTTAATAAATATTTAGATTTAAGTAAAGGTTGGTTTATATTATCCGTTCAGTTTCTTACAGACACGGACCGACACACACATCAAGTATTTATATTATATATACAACATATATGTATATATATAATAATAATAATAACAGTGTTAAAGGCCATTACTGGCCCCTTACTGAATCAACAATCTGGCTCCAACGGTTTCGATCCTGAGCTTGGTCTTCATACTGTCTAAGACAATCAGAAGAGGCCAAGTCTACATCGTGGAGCCATCGTCGCCTGCAACGACCTCTGCGCCTACCATATGGTGGCTCTCCTTTCAGAGATCGCTGCACAATTCGTTCCGGATCAGCACGCAGAACGTGACCGAGCCAGCGTACTCGCTGAGATCTAACTTCATGTACAATATCGGGGATCTTCATCAGATCTCTGATCTCGAAATTGTACAGAGCTCGGTATGTACCATCTATTTCGCGTTTAGGGCCGTAAATCACACGCATGATTCTTCTCTCAAATGTAAGGAGCCATCTCTCGTACTCATCCGTCAGCGCCCAACTTTCACATCCAAACATAACAACGGGCCTGATCAACGCTTTGTAAAGCTTCAGCTTCACGGCACTTGATAAGTGTTTAGATTTTAGCAGTGGCCTTAGAGGATATAAAGAACGACTGCCAGCTGCCAGCCGCACTTTAATATCCTCACCCACACTGTTATCGTGAGTGATAAGAGAGCCCAAATATTTGAACCTCCTCACTCCCTCAAACGTGTGGTGGCCACTACTAAAATCTGGTGTGCCATTGTCTCTAAAACCAGAGATCAGGTATTTCGTTTTGAACTCATTGATCTGAAGTCCAACAGAAGCTGAAAACTCTACAAGCGGATCAAGTATTTCTTTCACTCCGTTGCTATTCAGTCCAATCACGCATATGTCATCTGCATATGCAAGCACCTGATTGGACTGGCGATATAAGATGTTGCGCTGAGGTGTTTCAGTTTTACGAAAGATGTACTCCAACATGAGATTAAAGAGTATCGGGGACAGAGCATCTCCCTGCCGAACACCCGAGTTAACTGCAAAAATTGTCGATAGCCTGTTCTCAACTTTAACACAGCATTGAGACTGCGTCACTGTCATCCTACACAGTCGTACCAATTTTGTTGGCATTCCTAGGTATTCCATAGGGCAGACCACAAACTCTCTCGATTGATCGAGTCGTAGGCCTGCCGGAAATCCAGGAAAACCTGATGTACCGAGATGGATGTCTCATAATATTTAGATAGAATCATCCGCAGCGAAAAGACCTGATCAGTGACTGATCGATTCGGACGAAATCCTCCCTGATAGTCACCAACCAAGCCCTCCGCCAGAGGAGTGATTCTATCCAATAAAATGTATGACAGTAACTTGTATGCTGTGCAAAGGAGAGCTATACCGCGATAATTCTCACACTTCAAGCGGTCTCCCTTCTTGAAGATGGGGCATATCGCGGCCACTTTCCATTCATCAGGCATAACTTCGGTTCGCCATACTAATCGAATAAGGTCGAAAAGACAGTTCCACAAAGTATCCCCTCCGAATATCAAGAGCTCCGAATTAATGCAGTCCACTCCAGGTGAGCGGTTACGTTTCATTCTCTGCATGGCCTTAGTGAATTCCTCATGGGATGGCTCCTCAGTGCAACTCTCCGCAGACTGTTTTAGAGGTGGCTCAACAACAGTCTGTGACGCATGATGAACATCAAGCAGCTCAGTAAAGTGTCCACTCCATGCGTCAAGTACTGCGTCGATGTTGACACAGAGGTTTCCATCCCGGTCCCGAATGGCGGTTGACGAAGGCCTGAAAGTATGGTGCAATCCAGTAATTCCTTTAAAGAAATTACGTGAACTACGCTCATTGCTGAGTTGTTGTACTTTCAGAACCTCGGCCTTCCACCATTCTCGCTTCTTCCGTCTACAAATCCGCTTAGCTACCCTTCTTGCAAGAGCTGCCTTGTTTTTCCTTGCGATTGTGAGACGTTGTTGCACTTCATTATGGGCTATATTTTGTTGCTCAACTGCAAGACGACACTCGTCATTAAACCAATCATTCTTGGGTCTGACTTTCACTATACCTAAAGTCTGTTGAGCAGCACTGACAACCGAAGTTTTCAGTACCTCCCAGACAGAGTTCACGCAGTCAGACTAGTAATTAGCTCCCTCAATGTTGTCGCTGACAAGATCCTGATATCGTTTCTTTTGATCTTCATTTATCAGACCTTCACAGTCGAAACGTTCCATCCGTTTCGCTGTGTTCCCCGACCTGTACGAAAACTTCCACCGTAGCTTTGCAGCGACCAAATAATGATCGCTGCCTACGTATTTGGTTGCTGACCGATAAGTTCTCACATCCTGCACAACCCGAGCTCGCCCTTTTGAAATTAACACGTGGTCAATTTGGCTCCGGGATGTTTTGCGAGGATGTGTCCATGTCTCTAGGTGTATCTGTTTGTGAGGGAAGAATGTGCTTGCTACTCTAAGATCATGAGCAATTGCAAAGTACATCATTCTCTCACCATTATCGGTCGCAGTTTCGTGTCGGGAGTACGGACCTATGTTTTCACACAAGTCGGCCTGATTTCTGCCAGCTCTAGCATTAAAGTCCCCAATTACCATTCTAACATCGTGTTCGGGTATAGATCCCATCAGATCGTCCAAGTCATTGTAAAATGAGTCTTTATCTTGGGGCTGGCTGACTTCTGTGGGCGCATGTACACAAATTATCGACAGGTTGGCTAACTTCATGCGCAGGCGAAGCATACACAATCGGTTATTGACTGCTTGAAAATCCAAAACAGCCTTCTTTACCTGCGGCCCAAGAAGAAATCCAGTTCCAAGATTTCCGAGGTCATCTCCACTGTAGAACAACGTATAGCCCTGGGACACATGGTCTCCACTTTGAGGCCAGCGAGTTTCTTGAAGAGCAACGAGTTCCAGCCGATACTCTTTCATGCACGTGATTAGACCCTCCAACGCTCCTGGTTTTCTAAGTGATTGCACGTTCCACGTGCCGATCCTAAATCTCGTATCCGGGTACTTGAGCGGGGGTCCGGTGTTGTTTTGGCGGTATCCATTTTTCTTTTTGTTGATTTTATAAACAGTTGATTTTTTTACGGATGCGGGTCGTCAGCCCAGCGATCCAACCGTTTAGTCGCCTCCTACGACAAGCAAAGGATACTGTGGTGGTATTCTTAGGAAACATGTTCGTGCAATTTAGATTTACGAGACATGTGAGTGCCCTCCGACCACAGGGGCCAATGTATGTATATATATATATATATATATATATATATATATATATATATATATATATATATATATATATATATATATATATATATGTATATATATATATATATATATATATACATATATATATATATATATATATATATATATATATATATATATATATATATATATATACATATATGTATATATATATATATATATATATATATATATATACATATATATATATGTATATATTGGGATTCGCCAATGACGTTATATCTTTTTACCAGACTTGCATGTAAACATACTATATGTAAGAATACATTTTAATAGTCTATATACCAGACAATTATGGCAAAACAGTTCAAACTTGTTTATTCTGGTCAATCGGAAGTTGTTTATAATACAAACTATAAACATACATAGTAAAATCCTGAATTAACTAGAAAATATTTTTTATTGCCGCACATGACGTTTATTTAATAATTATGTATATATATGTATATATATATATATATATATATATATATAATGTCTGAATGTAAAATAAAAATATATTCAAGCTAATAAAACAAAAATAATGCCAAATACTCGTATTGCTTCAATTTAAAAATAAAAAATATTACAATAAAAAATTGATTTTAGTAAAACTATATAGAGGCAAAGAGTCGCCGTCAACAAAATTTTTTAATCGCATAGAGCATAGATATTTGTATACGTAGCTATACAGTTATTTGTAAACATGCATTTTATTTTTAAATGGAACAAACTGAGGCCAATGAACTTAAAAAACTAGGAAATACATATTTATGTATGAGTAGAGAGGATAAATGATTCCTTATACGAATTAAATTTTACTATACTCATACATATATGTAGCTATATGTCCTATGTATGTGCAATATTTACAGATAACCATGAATCATGCTGCTCATTCCGAATCGACACCAATTACTGATTTTTGTACAATAAAATATTGTTTTCATAAATTTGTAATCAATGTATAAAACTGATAGAACAGATTACTATATTCAAGTTACGTAACAATACGGCAAATTACAATATTTAATACGGCAAATTAATTTATTATGTCTGTCTATTAGAATATTTCCATATCACATTTCCAGAAATTTTAATTTTGTAAAAACCCTGAATAGCTAGCAACAATAAATTTTATTTACTTTTATAAGAAATTCGTAATCGGTTTGTTTTTGTTTCATCCTTGTGAACAATTTTCCTTGTATTTTCTAACAATAAAATGTCACATGAGAATAATATGATTTAATTACTTGGATAGTGGTGTGTAGTACATTTTTTTATTTCTTGGAAATGCTCTTTTAGCAACTAAATAAAATATTATGTATAGAAAATATTCTGGGTATATTTTATATAATAGTATTTATATAACCGAAGGGTTAATTATTATTTATTTATGTACATACTCGTACATATTTGGTTATCATTTCAATAGCTCATTAAATATGTGTGGTGTGATGAATTCCTTAACTATATATACAGTGATATATACCTCCTACTCACATTGGGTATAAAAATTGGCCAATACCTATTGTACCACAAAAAAGAAATTTATATGAAATTAATTATTTGTGTGTAATTGATTAATTGATTTACTCTGAAAATTTTTGTTTTAAGAAAAATTATTGTCACGCGATATGGGATTTTCCCCGTGCCAAGAATGAGTGAATACATATGAACATGGAAATTTGTTTGGGAAGTTACACAAATTCAATGTTTGAAGTCCAAGACTAACAAGTTGTCTATATACATACAAATTAACGATATTTTCACAATGGAAGAAACAGCTTCAAATTTTAGTTGGCTTTTCCAAACACTTACATAGTAAAACAGACTAAAACTGTTATGGTACAGTGCTACACAATTTGTCGTGTATTTTAGTATACAAGTATTTCGCAAGGGCGACGAATATTTGGTATCAAAATTTTATGTTTTGATAAAATTCCATTTACTATAATTTATAAATAATAATTATCAAAAATATTAATCGTAGCTTAAAGAGAGTTAAGATCGCAACCCGAAATATTTTACGTTTGATATTATTACTATCCAATTGTTGTATGTAGTTCGATTCCGAATTTTGGTGGTTTCGGATGAAATAGTTTAGCTAGAATTGTCCATTAAGTATCGTTTACATTTACCGAATTATTACGATTGTCTAATAATATTGTTGTGGGAGAAGCTTGTGGAACTAGTACGCTATCCATCGAGAGAAGCAGTTTGTGTTGGTCGATTTCATTTACATTTACACATATTCAAAACAGTATTGATTGGAACGGTTGTTTGATTTTTTTTGTAGCTCAAGTGCGGTAAGATCGGTTGATGTGATGGAGTAAACCAGCACAATATTCCCAAACTCGTTGTAATAATTTTCTTCGTCAAATTGCATTGGTTTTTAGAAACTGTTTTAGCTTTTCTAAAATACGCCAACAATAAACTAGTTGACTCTATAGCCAGATACAATGTAATATCCAGTAATGGTGCACCTTCTTTTGCTGGTATGTCAAAATTTGTTCATGCAAATAAAAATTCCCCTCTTGAAACATAATATTTTCAATATTTTCTTCTACTGTTTCTTTGACTACTGTTTCAATTGACGAACTCAAATCCCAAATTTAAATTCGCCGTAATTTTAACTTACTATAACTATACACTAAAACGATATAATGTTTTCATACATATATAATGCAATTTGTCCACGTCCTTGAAATTTCTTATTAAGCTCGTTAAAGTGCTGTGTTATGTTACAAAATAACACTCCACTCAGGATAATTTACAACCTTTTCATGTATAGAAAAGGTTTTATTTCCTCAAGAATAATAACAAAGCGATTTAAATACAAACCGCGGCTTAGCCATAGGGCGTTATTATGCATTACAAGTCATGAATACTGAGAACAATTTTGGATAATAATTCAGCGAATTATATCAAATTACATACAAGTATATAAAATTGTTAATGTTTGTCACTGTTGCCAAAACTTTTGAAAATGATTGTAATGCTATTTTTTATACACAGTACTTCTTGATGAATTATACAATGAATTGTATAATTTGATTTGTAAATCCGACGTTTTTTTCACCTGGAGGATCACAAACTCCACGTGGCGGATAAATTTAAATGCGAATATACATATCGTTTGATGTTTATGATTTATTTTTAGAATAAAATGTAAATCCCAAATTTTAGAAAAACTTTCTGAATATTCTCGTGGGTAATTTAAAAATAGTCTCACGGGGCATTCCTTCACCCTTGGGTCATGAATTCCCCCTCACTGTAATATGCAGCACTATGCGATTTTTTTCAATGAGAATTTACTAAACAAGAAGTGAATTAAAAAAAATAAAAATAAAAATAAAGACACACACTGGCGATCTACTTGCACTGTCGCTTACTTTATTGTTGTAAATTTTATACGATTCGTGTTTAAATCGTATACACAAACTGCATGTGGAAAATTTACAGTGCAACTATAATTTATGTGTTCATAAATAATTTTTTGGATGGGAAAATCAATTGGACACTAAATCAATGGTATGGACCCAACTTGGCACCATGAAGAGCCTCGTCTGTTATTTTCATTGATTATCAGATTGAATGAGTATAAAATACCAAAAATATGCGTATTTCAATAAAACACAAATACTAAAAGTCGACTTTTACAGTTGTAAATGATTTACTAAAAATAAATAAAACGTTTACAATTTTTTTTGTTAAAAATTAAGGTTTTCTTTTACGTGCAGATACGAGTAAACACCGACTTTAAAGCAGAAAGAAAATTTCGAAAAGAGTTTTATGCTTTGACTAAAAAGGTTTTCTTCTAAATAAGTATAGTATAACATAATATATGAAAAAACGGTTATGGAATAATTTACTGCTTTTTAATTCATTTGGTGAATTAAAATATACAATTATACTTTCAAGTAATTGGCAGGATATTTTAAAATTATGTGAAAAATAATTTTATTTTAGAATTTAGATCAGTGATGATCAACTATAAATAAGTGGAAACACTGTAGATAGTTGAACGCCAAAAAGCTCTGTAGATAAATAGATTAAAACCAATAATAGCAACTGAGCGAATATATGTGCAGAAATATTCAGTAGCAATATTCAGTAGAATACTGTTAACTAATAATAATAAATAAAATAATTTTTTTATTTAGACAAAAAACTAAATATGTATAGTAGTATTCAAATCTCGCTGGAATTCTGACAGTTATCACGCAGAAAGAATATGGCGGATACACAGTGATGTATTAAGATTTAAGTACAATAATTCATGTTTATTGTTTACATTTTTATGTTGTATTTGTATTTAAATGGAAAAGGAACGTTTTTAATCACAAAATGGTTTTATAATTTAACTTATAATCACTGACACTTTTGAAATTAATATTTAATTCGATAAACTAAGAATTAAATTGAAAACTGATTTTGCCTTTTATGTTATTGTGGTTTTGTTCGATATGAATGTAATTTGGTCATTTATTTTCCCTAGTCCGTACCAAAATTAAATGTTAACATTGTTTCCAAAAGGCGTGCAATTTTTTTTTGACCTATTAATTTTCACTTGTAATATGATTGTTAACATAAATATATAATCATTTTGAATGTTTTGTGTATTAAAACTGAAATATAATTCTTTTTATTGGTTATTTATTATTTTATTTAGGTTTACTACCCATCAAAATTTTTATAATTTTTTTACCTACATCACTGAAAGCTGCGCAGAACAATTAAAAAACATTTTTTTTTAAGATTTGAATCTATATGTATATATTATAAACACCAAAATTACATGATCATAAATATTTGACAAATTTTGACAGATAATTTAGATTTTCTTGCAAGAAAGAGATAGCCAATAAGTTTTTTTTTTTAAAATTAAAATTGGGCGGATTACTCCAGCACTCAAAATGCCACAATGGGCCCACGGTGCAATACCCGGACAAACACAAATACTTACACATTAAAAACACCCAACCGTGATTTTTGGTCACCCACCGGGAATCGAACCCGAGACCCTCGAATAACAAGGCAAGCACGCTACTTACTGTGCTATCGAGGGCGGCGAGGATACTTATTTATTTTGAATAAGTAAGTCTTCACAAATAAGTATTTTGTTTCGGAAACAGCCTTAGGCTGCTTTCCAAACGAATACTTATTTCAAACTTATTGATTTATTCACTTACTTATTTTGACTGCCACGTCAAAACAAAAAAAATTATCTATGCCAATATTTGAAAAAAACATTATCGTTTAAAAGCTGAAAAAATAAAGTTTATGTCAGTTTTATTATTACCAAACACATGTTTTAAATTGACTATAAACACCAATGTTTCTCTATATACCCACCAAAACTATTTGATAAATTTTGCCAATCAATTCAGGCTGTTTTCCAAAAGAATACTTATTTGTGGAACCTAATAACTTATTCAAATAAGAAAGCTGGCGAGGTGATTTATTTTCTGTCTCTTTCTTGCACAAAATCTAAATTGATTGCAAAATTGTCAAATATGTTTGGTGTGCATCTAGTAACTCTAGCTGTTTATGGTGGATTTAAAACATGTGTTGATAATAATAACACTGACGTAAAATATATTTTTGCAGTTAATGAAATTTATTTTATTAAATTTTAAATAATTAATATTTCAAAATATTAATTATTTAAAATAAATATATTTCAATTTTAGCAAACTTTGGAAAATTTATTGCGGTTTTCATAAATTCCAACTATTTTTTTAACTCACCAAACATTAAATCCAAATTTGTTAGTTTTTTATTCTATTTTGACTTGATTAAATAATATTAAAGGCTGGTTCACGAGGTCAGATAGATACCCTAGCTCAGCGATGACGAACCTTTTAAAGCATTCGTGTCAAAAAATTGAAAAATGAATTTATGAATCACAGACATTATGAGAGTAGAAATTATTTGATTTTTTATTCGATTTGATTAATCTAAAAAAATATATATGACTAATTCAGTAAAGCTGCAAACTATACTTATGTGCTTTCGATACTATATAGAGGTAGATTCGAAATGTTAACTTTCTTTCAAATGTACTTTTAGCCAAGACACATCGAAAATTGTTTACGATCCAGTTACATGCGCATTTCGGAAATATCATTTTTGTTCGCCATTTTCTATTTTAATTTATTACATTAGTTCGTACATTAAATTTTTCGAATTGTTTCGTTTCAATGAATTTTGTTACTTTTAAATTTTGAAAAATAAAATTAATAAAATTTGAAGAGACGCGTGTACAGGTTAAGTATCAATCAGTGGGCAACATTTAATAATGGATGTTAAATCTAAAAATGAAATATAATAACTTTTTCATTTGTGAATTTTAACATTTACTATTAAAATTATTCCCAAGATTATTGCAATAAATTAACTAAAATATGTAATCTCAATTCGTGACGAGTAAAATGTATAGTTTATACGTTAGCACTCAAAAGAAGATTACAATGATTTAACGAAATTATGTATTTTAAATATTGTAGGTACATTCAAAAATTTTATGTTTAACAGTCATCAATAAAAAATAAAAAATTTTAAAATCACAGAAATAAACTTTCAAAACTAAATAAATTAGTTTATGAATTTATATATAAAAACCAATTATTTCAATTTAAGCCGAAATCAAAGTTTTCAAGGAGGGGAAACAAATCAATTGAAATTCAAATTAGGCCGTGAGTCAGAAAATACAAATTTCATTTTGTTTGTTCACCACAAAACGAACAAATTAATCGAAAACTTTAATTTTTCTGTCAAAATTTCAATTTTTAACAATTTTTTTAAACTAATTGAAAAATTGACACACGGCCTTTGAAAATAAATAAAAAAGTCTACTAGATTTGTTGTCTTTGATGTGGTGTAGTTTACTGTTGCGCAGGGAAATTAAAAATAGAAACAACTTATGCCTTAATTTTATCACAAAATACAGAGAAATTTGAATTGAATATGAAATTTTCTAAACATAATAAAAATATGAAAAAGGCAAGACAAATGTCAACTACTAGAAACTAGCAAATGAAATATAAAAAATTATCTAAACATTGTTATTGCATGATCATCTTTAATTATTAAAAGTAAGTGCATGATAAAAATAAAAATTAAAATCGGGCGGATTACTCCAGCACTCAATGCCACACTAATGGGCCCACGTTGCAATACCCGGACAAACCCATACTTACACATTAAAAACACCCAACCGTGATTTTTGGTCACCACCGGGAATCGAATCCGAGACCTTCGAATAACAAAGCAAGGACGCTAATTACTGTGCCAACGAGGGCGGCAAGTGCATGATAAGTACACCACGATTGCTAATTCTACAATAGATAAAATTAAACATGGATTATTATTGTTTAAATGCCAGATCCAAGCCCACACCGCAGTGTAATTCGATAATTATGCCTTCCCTAGTTCAAGTTTTATTTAAAGATGACAAAATAATACTCTTCCTCGATTTTAAAAAAAATTAAATTTATTACTTTATACATTTTAACAACAAAATCACAATTTTAATCGGCTTAAAGAATAAAAATTATATTCACAGCCTACAGGTGACAAACTAAATAAAATAATAACAGTGTTAAAGGCCATTACTGGCCCCTTACTGAATCAACAATCTGGCTCCAACGGTTTCGATCCTGAGCTTGGTCTTCATACTGTCTTAGACAATCTGAAGAGGCCAAGTCGTTCTCTACATCGTGGAGCCATCGTCGCCTGCAACGACCTCTGCGCCTACCATATGGTGGCTCTCCTTTCAGAGATCGCTGCACAATACGTTACGGATCAGCACGCAGAACGTGACCGAGCCAGCGTACTCGCTGAGATCTAACTTCATGTACAATATCGGGGATCTTCATCAGATCTCTGATCTCGAAATTGTACAGAGCTCGGTATGTACCATCTATTTCGCGTTTAGGGCCATAAATCACAGACAAACTAATAACATTTATTAAAAATTACGTTTTTCGGTCCAAGCGCTATAAAAGTTATAAGACATGATCCTAATGGCATTTCGATCAAGGTGAAGTCTAAAATCTATTTAGAGAGTTTAATTTTGTAGGATTTGTATAAGTTGGAACAAAATTTGTACCGTGACCATAATTTTGTATCAAAGCCGGATTTGTAGCGCCCACTCCAAATTCAATGATGACAAACATGATTCTATTTAACGCTCCTCGCCTGTATACTCCTTGTTGATTTAAAACAAAGAAATAATAAACTTCACAATTTAATTTTAAAACATTTTTTTTTTATTATTATTTTTTTTTTAATAATAATTAATTATTTATTATACATCAGTCATTTTGTTTATTTCTCTTATAATTTGATAAGAAAATTAAAATTAAAAAAATTAAAAATATAAAAGTAGATAAAATATTTTTTTTTGTATTATTTTTTTATAACATAATAATTATAACAATAATAATAGTTTTTTGTATATAGATATTGACTGGGCGAATAATAAAAGTTTTTCTTTTGTTTTTAAAAATATACTACTTATATCTTGTTTTATTTTTATTATTTTTTTGGTTTTTAAATAAAATGTGAATTTGTGCATACTCAATGAGTTGTAATTCATTTTAGTTATTATAGTTTAGTTTATTTATAACGATCAAAAATTTGTACATTTTTAATAAAAGGAAAACTATTTAAAATAATTCAAAACTATATATTTATATAATATGACAAATAAAATATAAAACTATAAATTTTATTTAAAATTAATTTTTTGGTTTTGCTACAATATACAAGTATATAATATATAATTTAAGATATGTACAAGAAGCCTCAGTTACATAATCATAATAGCTATTATTTATAATGTTTATTATATTAACACAAAGTAATCTTATTATCTCTCCGGGGGCAAAACTGTTACTATTTATATATGAAAATTTATGAAATTAAATATTATTTTTTTTTAAAAACAAATATTTTAGTATTTTAGTTTTGGTTCCATTAAAATAATTGTTTTTAAAATATGAAATATTTAATTGTATTACATACTTTATTATTATTTTATTATTTTGTTATAATAAAATGATTTTGCCCATATGCCCATGACCTTTCGATTTTTTTTTTTTTTGAATGTATGATTTTTCTTGAGGCATTTATAAAATTTATATTGTAAGTACGAGTATGTATTTTTTTTCTAAATAAATAACAAATTAATTGAACTTGTTTTTTTATAAAAGAAAAAAAAAGCTGCGTAAACTAAAATCACTTTATTATTATAATAATATAATAATATTTATAAAATGTTATATTTTCGCAAAAGAAGAGAAAATTTTATAAATTTAAGGTACATGTAAGTTAATATATATATATATATTTATATAATTAATTTTATTTTAATAAAACGTAAGAGTGATATAGAAGAAGATCTGTCAAATAAATTATAGCCGCTTATTTATGTAAAAATGAAGCCGCAAATACTGTAACACTCTTACGGATTAATTTAAAAAAAATAATATAATATATTTTTTTTTAAATGAAATTATTATAGTATAATATAATTATTATTAGTATATATATATATATATGTATTTTAATTATTTAAAAAGTATTATTTTTGGCAATATAATAAGATGTTTGCGATCCTATCTATTAAAGCATTTTGTTATTATTATTAAATTATTTATAGAATGTTCATAAATTGTTCAAGTATTTTAATTATGTAAAATTTTTTATTAAATTTAAACTTTAATTATACATATATAAATTTTAATTAACTACATACAGTCCTTTATCTCTTTATATATTGATTGATCAATTGATGATTTGTGGTATATCATTAATTTATATATGTTTTGTATCTAGGTGTATAGTTTTGGTGTGATCTTTAGTTTTTTTTTCTCGGTGTATTCGGTAATTTTTAATTTTTATTTTAAAATAAAATAAAAATTAAAACTAGAGCATTAATTTATTTAGATAAAATTTATCCAATGCTTTTTAAATATTTTGGTTTGTTATATGACTGCAGTTAATTTAAACCTTATGTGTTTAATAATATTGAAAGTATAAAATTAGAGTAAAGTAATGAAATTTTTCAAAAACATTTACTCAATGAATTTTATTTCAATCTTTTAAATAATTTATGTACAAATATATATATATATATATATACATATATATATATGTATATATATATATTTGAAAAATTAAAATTTGATAACGTTCTCACTCACAATTTAAATTATAATAAAATCAGTTTTTTTGTACAATATTTACATAATGTTTTCAAAAGTATTACAAATTGAATTTTTAATTAATAGTTTATATTATTATTTCAATTGGACTTCTAGCTGCCATTGGAAGGGAACAAAATTATGTTATATTTGTTTTTCGTTAATATTGAAAATATACAAAAATTTTAGAATTAAATAATTATTAAGTTTTATAATTTTTGTTTTTCTTAATTAGGCCCTTTTTATTTTAAAAAATAATACAAAACAAAATAATAATATATATAAATTTAGTAAAGTTAATTACGATAGTGCGACAAAGCTGATGTTTTTTTGTTTTATTTATTACGTAAATAATTGACATAATTAATAGTAATTAATTTGTTGAGAATATAAATTAAAACTTAATATTAAATTTTTGTGGTTCCTATTTATTCTATATTTATATATATAAGTATATATTCAATATTAAGTTTTAATTATTATTAATAAAGCGAAATTAAATCTAATGTAAAGAATAAAAAATATTACATATTTGGATTAAGGATCGGCGATTTTATTGAACAGAAAACACATCAATGCACCAAGTAAAGATAACGATAGTATTAATTTTTAAAGAGTTTGTTGATGTATTTTCTGCGATAGCCTAATAATTGCACGCCCCCTCCTATATTACAGGACCATTGGAAAAAAATATTTAAAATAACATTTTATTTACAAGAAACTATTTAATTTTTAATTTTTTTTATAAAAAAATAAATGACTTTTATTTAAGAAAAAAAAAATATAAATAAATAAAATATAAATATAAATTTATATGTATATAAATATAGATATTTTGTTTTATTAATTAATTAATTTATTATTATTGTAGTAAGTTCAGTTTTATGATTTTAATATTTATAATGTTTTGTTTTTATATTTCATGTCGTATATTAGTTTATTATTAATAAATTATTTCAGAAATATACACAATCAGTCTCGAATTAAGAAGTGCCATATTTTATAAAATAGAAACTATTTTTATTATATATATACATATACATATATATTATACACATATACATAATATATATGTACATATATATATATATATTATATATTATATAAGAGTCTATTTAAAATTTGCATAATCATTTTTATTTTTCTTACACTGAGATTCGTTTTAGCCCATTTAGTTCCTGGACTAATGATTCCTCATTTGCTATATATCGTTTTTGGAGTCGGGTTGGTTCAATGGGTTGATTATTAGACTGGAAAGAATATTAACAAACAAAATCTTATAAAATAAATGTTCTATTTTTAAATTTATGCTTTACACAAATGCTAATAATACATTGTACGTATAGTCTACAAATGAACATAATACAATTTTTGTCTTAATTAAGTTGTATGTTAAGTACAATGTTATATATTATAGTGTATATAGTCAATAAAATTACTAATGTATCACAGTACGTGCGTCACACTGTACAATTTATTTTTACGTATACATAAGAGAACATACATACATCCTTGTATAAAAATGAAAATTTCGATAAAAAAGAATGAAAAGTAAACAACTACATAAATTAATAAAGTATATTATGTATATATATATATATGTTATGTACTCGTACTATAAGAGAAAAGGATATTTTTAGGACATGAGAAAAACTATGTATATTGAGTTATTTTGATATCGATTTATACGTCAATTAAAATTTATTTTGGGATCCAAACTATTTAAATAAATTACGTGTATAAAATTCAACCCACCTTTTCATGATGATGTTCAAGTGCCAGTAATTGTTTGATTGTATCATACATTGACTCTTTGTTTCCTCGTTTGTCTTCACTATTGCTGCTCCGTGCGTCATTATTTTCTAATTCTGTACTTGTTGATGTGATACGGCGCACTGGATTTGCGGGTCGCGGCAATACAACTTCTTTTTGACCCAATAATTTTTTTAATGATTGCTCTAAATTATCAATGATTGGTGTTACGGTGGAGCCTGGTGTCGTTGTTGATTGGATTATTTTGTGAGTTTCTCCATTTTTGGTAATTTTTCGATCAGAAAAATTATAAATTGATTGATCTCGTTTTGCTGATGATACGCTTCGTTTTTTATCCCAATTTATCCATGAATCATCATATTCTGGGTCATCATATTGTTGAAATGATGCTGTTTGTTGGTTATTATTATTGTTATTATTAATATTATTATTGTTATTATTATTACTATTTTTTGTTATTTGAGCAAATTGATGATGACTATTTGGATTTTGTTGTGGTTGAATATTGTGCAATGATGACAATTGTTGGCGAATTGGTGGAATATTTTTATGATTTGTAATCAAAGATTTTAGATCTTTAACGTCCTTATCTTCGTTTTTAGTCACTTTTAATAATGAGTTTGCATTTGAAAATTCTGATGTAGGGGCTGGTACAATTTTTTCACTATCATAGAAATAGTTGCTGTTATCATTATTATTGTTATTACTTGTTGGTTGCATGTCGTATATTTCCTCATCGTTCATGTAATCATCAAATTCATCTTCGTTACTATTTAGTGATTCCTGGTTTTGGAATTGTTGAGCTTGATATTGTTGCTCTTTTGCCGCTTCCAATTGTTTATTATATGCGATCAAATTTCTTAAAAATGCTGCATTTGCATTTACTAGTGATTGATCTTGGCGATCATTATTCTCAAACCAGGTCTCTTGTCCAATGGGTAACATATCACGTTGTCGTTCCCGTTCATCTTCTTGTAAAATTTCTTCGTGTAAATCATCTAATGGATTACCCGAATCAATGTGGTCATCATAATAGTTATAAGTGGGTGCATGTGCATAATAGTATGGTTGGGGTTTGTATTCACCGCGGTATGTTGGTAAGCCATATGCTCGATAGTTGTTACCATTTCTTTGTGGATGCGTTTCGTGGTGTGGTACTGCTGGATAATAATATGAATTTGAATATAGTTCTTCATTTGGAAAAACCACAGGATATGGTTGTTCACCATCATAATATTGTGGTAGTGCTGTGTATAAAGGTATTGGAGCTGCCATTATTGGTGAAACTACATTTGCTCGATGGTATCGTTTGGTTCCAAATACAGGATATGTAAGACTGGAACCATAATTGAACACCACAAGTAATACTGTTATGGTTATAAAGTAGCTCATTCTGTAATTTAGAATGAAAATGAAAACATATGGCTCAATTAGTATAACTTTAGCAAAATGGCGCTGCGGATGATTACGGGATATAAAATGAAAACTAGTTCAAATATTTTTTGCTTCCTTTTTTTTTTTTTTTTGTGTAAATAGGTCAAATGACATTGTATTTTTTTGCTCACTTTTTTTTGTTGAATATTTTATTCGTAATTGACCTATTTATTTTCAACAGGTTTTTTTCTCTTAACAAAAATTTTATACACTTAATTCAAAAAGTACACTTACCTCAAAATATGTATATATAGTTGAGTTAAAAATACAAGATAATAAAATCCAAACTGATAAAATATAATTGTGTTAAGGAAACTTAAATTTATGTTCAGTATATCACAAAATATTATTAATTAAAACTGTTTTTTTTTGTTTATAAAAATTGTTTTTTTTTATTAAATTCACTTTAAGCTATACACGCACTTTATACAGTTCTTGATTTTATTTTTTGTTTTATTTTATTTTATTAACAGAAATTATTTTTAATTTAACAAAAATTATAGGCAAAGAAATATTTTATACATACAATAATTTGTATTTAATTTTTTAATTCACTTTATATTTATATACTTTAGATGTTTTCACTGTAACTTTTTCTATTGAATGTATAACAAAAGCTTGGTTACACTCTCTTATATAGATTTTGTTACCCTCTTTATGTTTGCAACGTTTCGCCTATCTACCCACACGTTCTGAATGAAAATTCAACCCTCTTACGTCACTTCAATGAATATAATAAAATTTTAATGTAGTTCGGTTTTTTTGTTCCTCTCTTTTTCCTACAAAACTTTTTTTTTATATATACATACATATATATATATATATATATATATATATATATATATATATATATATATATATATATATATATATATATATATATATATATATATATATATATATATATATATATATATATATATATATATTTATATATATGTATATATATATATATATATATATATATATATATATATATATATATATATATATATATATATATATATATATATATATATATATATATATATATATATGAAAATGGAAAATAATTTACTACATTTCATGGAAAACCATAACGCATACATGGAAAACGTATATACATATATGTACATATATAAGGCAATATCAATAAAAGAGAAGACAGACATATTACTTTCCCTGTTCAACGACAAGCGATGAAAAATTTTCCTGAATGGAAAAATTATTTGAGTAAAATTTTAGAAAAGAGAAGATGGGATTTTGGAACCGCGCAACGACAAAATGTAATATGTGTGTATTTGTATAAAATTGTGTTAGTGTCAGAAGCAACTTTATTGATCCATTTGATTCTATGACGTTAGTCAAATTTATTGTTTAAATAATATACAGAATAAAGTTCCCAGTGAGAAAGCTTTTTTCGGTTCCATAAAGATCATTTTATGTGTATAAACAAACACGACTTTATCGTACATAAAAATTACTTTCTGGAGATACATAATAAAAAATATTGTAAATATCTCCCCACTTATGTAATATTAAACGTACGTATAATATTTTCCAGTTTGTTTTTTAATCTCATTCAGAAACTCATTCACAAAAATTGGTTTTGTTTTGGGGAAGAGAATGTCAGCCATTGTCTTTGATGTAGGGAGGTTATACATTAAATATTCATCTGAAAAATATTCATGACTTCACCAAAATACTTAAAAGTACTTTAAATTTATAAACCCACACCAAACCCCACATACTCGAACAGATTCTGTTTATTGTTGTATTTAACAAAATCCATTCTTCTATATTATTTTTGTGCTCGACGGAGTTACCCGATTTAACCGCAATATCAATTTAAATGAATATTCAAAATTAAGTCTCAGTGTACCCCGATTTTGTATTTTATAAACAACAATATTTAATGGGGTACTATATGTATATATTATTTGGAGGCTCGATAACTTCTTATCGAATAAATTTGCTAGAATATATTTTAATACACAAAATTGATTTTTTTAGGTTAGATTAACACGATTATCTACATCAATAAGGACGCGCATACAAAAGATGAGAATAATTTAATTTGTTCCCAAAACCGCTAAATTAAAAGCATTGTAGAAATAATATTGTGTTAATCGAGGAGTGGGTGTATTTGTATTAGTATTTGTTGAACGCACAAAAAAACAAAATTTTCTTTCAGCTATTTCCTCTTTACATTTTTCCTTTTCAGCTTTTAGAAATCTAAAAATAGAATTACACTAAAAGCACCACAAAAAAGTATTTATAGAACTTTTTTTAATATTTACTCATACAAGTATAGAAATTATAGTTATATAAATATATAATATATGTATGTATACAAAACATGTACATGTACATGTACGTACATATATAATTTTCTTTTTTCATACAGACTACCATTTTGAAATGTTTTTTCTGTTAAATTAAATGTTTGAAATGGAGTATGTATTTGCTCTCAATATGTTATAATTAAACATAAATATAAAATCGAAATTTTTGAAATAAGTTTCCCTATTTTATTCCGGAATTATATTTTATGCTGATTAAATCTCATCATTATAAGATATATTGAAATGCATCCTGGATAAATTCGTTAAGTTTTTGGTATAAAAGCAAACTATGTACTTGTAGCATATAATGGAAAAACCAAAAAGTTTCGTTCTAAAAATAGATATTATCCGAATGACGTCAGAGAATTGTCCTTGCCCTTTACATACACATTTACCAACCAGCATAAAAATATGTGTATGTGTATATATGTTTGAAACAATAATAAAAGAAAAATGGAAAATTTAGGATTTTAGTCAGAGCGAATGAAAAACAAAACTGGTATTAGTGATATATGTTTTAAGATGCTGTAACTGAATTTTTTATTCAAACAATTTATTAATCTGTTATTGTTCATAGATTAACAAAGAAATTGGTGATACCCATGGCAGATATACAGTTTTCTACCAGGCATAAACCTATCGTAGGATTATTACATAATACCAACTAATGTAACCACATTAGACTGTGATATATACATATATATATATATATATATATATATATATATATATATATATATATATATATATATATATATATATATATATATATATATATATATATATATATATATATATATATATATATATATATATATATATATATATATATATATATATATATATATATATATATATATATGTATATATATATATATATTTATATATATACTATATATATATTTATTTGTATATTATGTATATACATATTTACTTTCTAGAGAAATCTCTAGAAGAGCAACATACGAGTATGCGGATGAGAGAATAGGATGGATGTAATTCATTGATGAAAATTTCAACAATGAATCATGAATATATATAAAATTTTTATTAATAAAATAACTACAAAATATTAAAAGTATTTTGCGCTCGATTCGTTGGCAAAGCATCGCTTTTTTTGTTGGATTTCTTATTATATTATTATTACGAAATATGTACATTCACAATTTCTTATCAATAATTATTTCTATTTCAGGAATGCATCAAAATGATTTTTTTCAGTTTTAATCTAGTTCCTAAAATTAAATTTCTATTACTATATGTACTAAGCACCTAATACGTATCTGCTTTTAAGTTTACACTATAAAGCTTCTTGGTTTTTGTTCTTTTTGAAACCAATGTTAGAAAACGTGAAAAATTGTGGCTGGAGACACTGTTCTTATATTTTTCATGCACTTTAGCATGGATTTATTTAATTATAAAAGATTCATTTAAATTATAAAATGTGCGGTATTCAATGGGTTTCTTTTAATTTTATAAAATTGTTGGCTTTCATAAAATATACAAATTGTGTTGTATGTATATAGCCGCACAAACTTTTCCATGGTATATGTTTATTACATAAAGTTACATAAGCTTTTATTATTTCGGCATATAAAATAATATTGTGCTTTTAGAGATAGTTCAAACCAAACGCAAATTGGTATATATTATGTAATATGACTCGAAAGTTCGCCCCCTATATGTATATGTTTATGTGAAAGTTTTTTTATTTTGAAGTAATTTATACGACTCTATATATGTAATTATACATTCGACCCACTATTTCCGCTAACTTTTAATAGCAAAGAAAGAGTGGAAAAGGATTTCAACATATATAGGTACTACTTAACAAGAAAGTTAAAATAGAAATACTGAGAAAAACTATTGACGAAACCCTATACGATGTGTTGAATGTGTTAGGAAACATAATACGAAAGCATGTTCAATAGCCGAAAACTACCTGGAAAATCGTATATAAATATGTATTCTAAAGGTACAATACATTATAAATTATATATAGAGGAAGGCAAGTAAAGGGTGTTTTTTATAGAGTTACACTAGTTTAAATCATATAATAAAACAAAGAAATATATTTTTAATTTCTATGAAACGAGCTTTATTGAATAGAAAATTTTATGAAATTAATGTTTAAATATGATTTCGGCCAGGTGACGCAATCTGGAACACCAATTTTCACAAACTTTTCGCAGCATTTGCGGCCGTATTTCGCCAATAACTCTTCGAAAGTTCAGGTGTTCAATTGTCTCTGGTTTATCGACGTAGACAAGTGACTTTACATAACCTCAAAGAAAATAATCCTATGGGGTTAAATCACACGATCTTGGTGGCCAATTAATTGGCACATTACGCGAAATTATTCATTCACCAAAAGTTTCTTTGAGAAAATCAATTATAGCGCGCGCTGTGTGGTATGTGGCTCCGTCCTGTAGGAACCACTTGTCAGTAAGATTAATGCTATTCATGCCCTACACCGCTCATCGTTGACAGTAACATTCTGACGATCATCGTTTTTGAAGACATATGGACCATTGACTCCGCCAGCCCATAAAGGGCACCAAACAGTAATTTTCTGTGGATGTAATGGTGTTTCGACAAAAGCTTGTGGATTATCCTCACTCCAAATGCGACAATTCTGCTTATTTACGTACCCATTCAACCAAAACTGGGCTACATCGGAGAACAAAATTTTGAAAGGAAATTCAACATCAATATCAATTTGTGCTTCAGCCCATTTGCCGAATTGGCGGCGCATATGATGGTCGTTTGACTTTAATTCCTGCACAAGTTGAATTTTGAAAGGTTTTAAGCCAAGATCGTAAAATCGTCCATAAAGTGGAAGGACACAACCGCAGTTGCTGAGAACGGCAACGAATTGATTGATTTGGATCTTCTTCAATGCTTTCCTGTATACAGCGGTTACAGCTTCTTCAGTGTGCACTGTTCGGCGTCTCACGGTATGCACATTATAATTAAGAGTGAACGTGATCCGAAAACGATCTATTGTTATTCGAATTAGCCGCTCTGAAGGACGATTATGTACGCCATAAAATGGACGAAGTGTACGATACCTTTGACGAACAGAACTATTATTTTGATAAAAAAATTCAACAATTTGCAAGCGTTGCTCTGATGTAAGTCTATCCATAATGAAATGTCAAACTTAACTAAACAAAAAGTAACTATCAGTTGTTAAATGGGTTGTCAAATAAAGCAGTGTTGCCAACTCAATGTTGTGAACCTGAAAAAGCTAAGGAATTGCAAAAAACTAAAAATAAAAGAAGTCAACTTCCATCAAATCCTGGAATATCGCAAGCCAATTAAAACATACCTAAATCATTCATCATAAAATACTAAGAATAGTCATCTAATGCCATCTTATAGTCCTTCATGACATAATTTAAATAAAGAAAGTATATATACCATAATGTTCCATTTCAAATGCCTATAATAATAATACACTTGTTATCATACCTTTTAGTGCAACTAACCTTATAGTTTAACAAACATAAAAACTAATAAAGATCTATTCTGCAGACAATTAAAATTTGGAAAAGATATCTAGAAGGCGAATTAGAACATCTCAATATAGTAATATAGGACCACAAGCAGTAGGAAATGACGATGGAATGATGGAACCTATATACACTGCGAAAAAAAACACAGTAAACTAAACTTAAATTCTGTGTTATGCTAACCAAATTTTCCGGTTATTTGGTAACCACAAAATGATAAGTCATTTAGAATAAATTAAATTTAACTTAATCCCATAGGTTACCAAAAATTGTTGAGCGCCAAACAAAAAACTGCACATCTCGAGGACACGTGGTTTTTAACTCGTACCTACTACCATCTATCATAACAAAGCTTAAAAATATAATCACTAATAACTTAATTCGGACTGAATTACGTGGATCACACAACAATGTGTACAAGATGAGCGCATGATGCCAGAAGAAATGATGATACCAAAACCAAATATGATCATCTAACAATGGAAACAATGGAACTTCCTTGCTCGTATCGAAAAATTGCTGTTCCGATACAGATAAATTAACAATAGTATGACCACCGTTAGATTTTTTAAAATTATAACCGGTTGCTTTAATATTTTAAACACCAATATAAATGTATTGACAAAATACTATGTTAAACCACCCCAACCATAGTGTACATCAATTATTGTTTGAAAAATTAGAGTCTACGAATTATAATAAACGGATTAAGGATTCGTTGAAAAAAATGTAAACATAGCGTTAAGTTGCCAGTGGTGTCATCTAGGTAGTAACTATACAGTAGCCACTATGACTGCGATACCATGATACGATTTCTTGAAACGATTTCCCTTTTAGTATTATATATGTAAGTTTATTTGATATAAATCCTGCTGCAAGAGGGCATCAATCAACGAAACCTCCACAATACCTCTATATACGTGATCAAAATTACATTCGAACTAGATGTAGATTATACAGGGAATTCTGGGTTTAAAAAATGAATTGTACAATTCCGACTTTTTTAAATGGTTCATCAGTTTGGTCAGTCATTCATAGATAACACTTGCATCAATCAGATAAATTATGGTTCTATTCATGACTCTTATTTTCAAAATATGTAAACATTCCATGGCGTAGTCAGCTATTACTATTCAATCTATTGACGAACTTTGAAATGTGAGCGGCACTGTTATGGTGGCGTTTGTTTTGACATAACCTTTCCAGTGCTTTTGCCATTGTAAAGTACTGGAATTCTCACACAACTTTGCCTTATGGTTTAAATCATACATTGAGCTACCGTTTCCAATACATTGAAATAAAAAATAAATAATAATAATCGGTTAAAGCGATGTCGAAGGATCCACAGGGTTCTCACATTGGTTCTTGGATCTATACTTTTTTATTCAACACTCCAAGTTACTAATTTTAATCTTAAAATATATAAACCAGTTGAAATTATTAACGACCTCTTACCAACTCCAAGAAGACATCTATAGCATTGTGAAATGGGGCGGTTCTGATTTACTCAACTTGAACATCAGAAAATGTAAGAAGATCTCGTTTCATCGGAAAGTAATTCCTGTAAAGTTCAACTACAAAATGTAGCTGAAATTAAAAACCTAGGAGTTTATTTTACTGAAAATATGTCATTGACCTTTGTGTTGCTAAAGCCAATTCCATGCTGGGATTCATCAAGAGATCGACAGGAGATATTTATGAGCTGAATAAAATTAAGATCTGGCACTATGCGCTGGAAATCGGTTTTTACTGTCCCGGCAATCATAATAAAAATATTCCAACGTCAAAATTAAATTCGGAGTTAAAATTTCTTCGCGTTGAAAATTTTCCAACGAAATGAGATACATGAATAGGCATGATTATATTTGGAAAACGAAAACTTTACTAATATACATGTAGATCATTTTATAACATACTTAACAATAAATATTTTATTAATAAAATAACATTAATAACGAACCAGTCCAGGATACAGAATAGCAAATTAAATTCCAATGTAATCAAATTCCAAATTTTCCAACCGAATTACAGTATAGAAAAGATTATATTGTATATAAGCTATATTTTTGAGAGAAGGGAGGGGAGCGGTGGTAGTAGAAAACCAGTAAATAAGTAAGTAACCAAAAAACTCATACCAATTTAGTTTCAAATGATTGACAAAGACAAGAAATCTCGTAAATCAATAAATTCTAGATTTTGTAGAGTTCTAGTCCACCAAAATATGCCTTTTGTATTTTGGTGCGTAATAATTAATAACCTTTTGACGTAATAAACATTACATCAATTTAATTTCGAATGTATAAAAATGTATATACAATATACATACGTTTATTTTAAATTACATATCAATTATCGTGATATATAGAATATTCATATGAGTATGTTGACACTCATTGACGTGTATGGTAATTAGACATAATAGATAACTAATCGTTGTCAATTATGCTTATCCCCCGATTTATCATTTATATATGAATACGTAGTTCTCGTAATATAATCCAAGCATAAATATTTACTCTCATACTTGTATGTATGTATAATGTATACCTACATATTATTTATAAATACAAATATATTTTTTTGTATGACAGCTATTAGAACGCGATTGTTCGGCTGCAATTCCTATATTGCCCTTCCCTCAAATTTGGTTAGCTAATAATATAAAAATATCATAACTGATTTGTTTCTAGGAAAATCTGATTGACGTCATCTTAGATCAGTTTTTGATAGTATATGTTTATATACTTTATATAAATGTTAATTACTTTTATAGGAATTTTTCGTTTTCCAGAGGATTTTACTGTTTTTTTTCTACTTTATAGGTTTTCCTATAACGAACATGCGGTTCACAATATAATTTTTGTAAGTTATGTTTAGCATGTGTCTATATGTACTTGAGGTGGGTAAATTTCGGTTTAATTCCTTTCAATCAAATAGCATAAAATTATGTAATTGTTTACAAGGATAACCTTGTATAAGCGTATATTTGTATAATATTCAAATGAAAAGATAAAAAGTGAAAAAGGTACAAACAAAGGAAATTAAAATCGAAATCATGTTGAAAATTATAATATTATACAATACGACGAGTATATATGTACATGGATATTAACAAAAAAACTGACGTCAAAGTTATTATTTGTCTGAAAATTTAATTTATAAAAGAATTTTCGCAGAATTAATATATTGTATGTAATATGGTTTTGTTCAATTAGGTGAATTTTTTTTTCGTATACATATTATTTATGTATGGAATATCATTTACCATAAACTGTACTCAGTTTGATATGAATCATATGCGGATAAACAGGTAAAATTGAAATGTAAAGGTAAAATATTTGAGAATCTGATGTGGTGCAGGCAATAAATCTGAATCAATTTTAACAATTTTAAGATTGTATATGTTTTTCCTTTGTCTCCAATTTAGGAGCGTTTACTAGGTTGGACCATCTTACTCTATTTTTCTGGTTTGTTTTCCTGTGCAGTTCTGTGTTTGTTATGGTGTTCGGCCAGAAGCATTTCAGTATTCTTTTGAGGCATTTGTAAGCAAACACCTGTAACTTTCTGGTGATTCGCTCCGTGTGTTTCCACGTCCCATACAGTAGCATGTTAATTGTATATTTGGCTTTGTTTATGTGTTTGCTTATGTGTCTACTCCTGTTCCACTTGCTTTTCCTACTGTGCAACCAATGTATACGGTGGTCTGGTGTGAAGCTGTCTTGGGGGAATCAAGTTGGTACTTGTTGCCAGCTCCGTATCTTGTAGCTTCCACAAGTGCGCGTGTTACCTCCCCGTGGTGACCACCGGGCAACTAATACACCATGTTCTTATGTGGTGTATTAGGCGAAAACACGGCGCTAAACAACTGGGCCGGGTTAAGGTGTCAACCGTACCGTGCTGATAACCGGCCAGGCTGGGGGCCCAGTCTAAAAACTAGCACAGTCTCTAACGGTGTATCCGGATACTTGGCGCCCTCCGGATCATGCAGCCTTACCTGTGCATTGCGGATCTCTGCACAGGTGGACCTCCTTTCTCCGCTACTCGTGGGAACTATTATGGAAAGTCAAAATAGTGAACAAAAAGAGACCGGTGCTCTTAAAAAACCGGAAACCAGTGCTATGGAGACATCGGCCTTTAGGCCCGGTCTCCAAAGTGCAAAAAGGGGCATAGGACCAAATGAGGCTGGCCCCTCGAAACCAAAGGAGGCACGAATGCTGGCCCTCCAGCGTCAGTCAACTACCAGACCAGGAAGAGGGCCTGGCGCATGATCTCCAAGATCAGCAACATTCCGTTGGAGCAGAGAACGGATAGGGATAGGGATACGCTTGCGTGGGCAAGGCGTATCACTGAGCCAAAGCAGGAGGGCTCCGAGATCTCACAGCCGAAAAGGCAGAAATCCGATGATGAACCGCCTACGGAGGCTAAAAAGAAACGGGTTCCAGGAAATGTTACCAAGCCCTTCAACGAGGTGCTAAAGGAGCACCTGCTCATGGCAGTCGTTGACAGGGCTCAAGAAGATGGGAGCATTACGGCCCTTAACTGGAGGAAGGTGGAGAAGGCCTTAGCCGCCATCTTCCTAAAAATTATGAGGGAGAACCCAGGACCTGCTCCGTCCTGCCGAGACGGAGGGTGGCATCGGGGTCACGTCAAACTGACTGCCTGTGCCGATGAAAGGTCGGTGGCCCTCTATAAAAAGGCGATCGGCAGCCTGGGCGAAGTCTGGCCGGGGGCCAAATTAGAAGTGGTGACGAGGGAAGAAATTCCCTGCAGGCCAAGGGCGCGAGCCTGGATACCTGCGGAGCCGAGTGATCCAAGGGAGATCTTGGAAATGTTGAAAATCATCAATCCGGATCTGCCAACGACCACCTGGAGGATTGCCAGGTTAGAAGAGGTAAAGGCGGTAGCAGATCACAGATCGGTCGTCATTATCATCGACAGAGAATCCGTGGGTGCTTTGGCAAAAACTGGAGGCCAAATCAGCTATGGTTTTGGAGCGATTACGCTCAAAATCTATAAGCGTGATGAGGCTGACAGAGCTGGGGCACCTGCAGCAGGGGGGGAAACCACTTGTGGTGTCCCGCCTGGTGTTGGTGACCCAGAAGTCCGCGGCATCCCGGAGGACGCTCAGGAGACACTATCCCTGGACTCGGAGATTTCGAGATCATTGGGACTAAGCTGTGCGCTCCAAACGGACGAATCGACGTCAGATGAGTCTGACTCAACAGTGGTGGAGGGAAGCAATATCTAATGCTTAAGATCCTTCAGATCAACCTCCATCACTGTAAAGCCGCCTCGGCGGCCCTTCTGCTAAAAATGGAATCTGAGTCCATTGATGTGGTCCTGGTCCAGGAGCCTTGGGTCAATGGTGACCGGGTGCTTGGCCTCAGAACTCCCAAATATAAATTACTACACGCGAAAAATGAAGGTAAGATACGTTCCTGCATTCTCGCTAGAAATAATCTGAATATTTTTATTCTACTAAATTACAGCAACGCTGATGTAGTGGTGGCTAGCATTGAGATGGGTGGGCAAAATCTCTGGCTAATATCAGCCTACCTACCATACGAGGAGGAGGATATACCACCAGGTAGGTTGCGCAGTGCAATAATGGAGGCTCGAAAACGAAAGGTAGGAGTCATCATGGGCAGTGATGCTAATGCGCATCACTCAATCTGGGGAAGTACAGATATAAACAGGCGAGGTGAGTTACTCCTTGATTTTATTTTAAGTACTAACCTAAATATATGTAATATCGGTTGCAAACCAACCTTTATTACTAAAAATAGACAGGAAGTGTTGGACATCACACTTGTCTCGGATTTTATTAAGGAGAGGGTACTGAACTGGAAAGTGTCCGAAGACCATTCCTTTTCTGACCATTGTTATCTCCAGTACGAAGTGGATACAAAACCCACTAGCAAACCACCCTTCAGAAATAGGAGGAAAACTGATTGGGAGTGTTTCAGAACCATTCTGGGTAACTTATTACCGGTATCGGTTGAAAACCCTCCTGCATCTACACAGGAGCTTGATGCTCTAGTAATCAGGCTATCTGATGCTTTTAATAAGGCCATGTTAGGTGCATGTCTTATCAGTAGGCCCTTGGGTGAATCTCGGCCACCCTGGTGGTCGAGAGAGCTCCAAGGTACTCGTATGAAATGCAGGAGATTGTTCAAGAGAGCAAGGCACACAAATGCTGCTGCGGATTGGGACTGTTATAATGAAGTCTTGAAAACCTATAAGTACGAGCTGAGAGCAGCCAAAACGAGAGCCTGGAGGCTCTACTGTGGCAATATACAGGAGTCCTCGGAGGCGGCCAGGCTACGCAAAGTACTATGTTCTAATCCTTCCATTCCGGGCTATTTACAACGACCGGATGGTTCATGGACTACATGTAGTGAGGAATCCCTGGAGCTATTACTAGAAACGCATTTCCCGGAGTGCTCGGTACTAGCTCCGGAGAGACCCATGATAAATAGGGGTATAGACTCCATAAGTCATATAGTAAAAAGGCGGAATATCCTATGGGCAATAAACAGCTTTAAGCCATACAAGTCGGCAGGACCTGATGGCGTTATCCCTGCGGATATCCAGCGGATATCTGATCGCGATAATGGACTTAACCCTAACCTGGCTGGAAGTTATCTTCAAAGGCAGCCTAGAACTCTGTCACATTCCTAGAAAGTGGACTGAAGTAAAAGTAATATTTATACCTAAGGCGGGAAAGAGCTCTCACTGCTATCCCAAAGACTTTAGGCCTATAAGCTTATCTTCTTTTCTGTTGAAAACACTGGAAAGACTAATAGAGGCTCATATTAGAGGCTCAATCAAGCCGGGCGAGCTGTCGGGATCTCAACACGCATACTGTAAGGGACGATCGGTGGAAACAGCTCTCCACTCCCTTATAGGCCAGATTGAGAAATCACTTGAATATAAGGAATATTCAATGGTAACCTTCTTGGATATAGAGGGGGCCTTTAGCAACGTCAGACCGGGGGCAATCACTCGGGCCCTTGCGTGTCTGGGGGTAGACGGGTCACTCAGAGGCTGGATAGATCATATGCTTAGAGGCAGGATCGTGACAGCTTATCTGGGGGGGACGTCTGCCGCCAGATACGTGAGCAGAGGGACACCTCAAGGTGGGGTTTTATCCCCCCTTCTTTGGAACTTGGTCATAAATGACCTGTTACTAAACCTGGAACGACAAAGCTTCAAGGTGGTTGCTTACGCGGATGACGTTGCTATTGCGGTCTTCGGCAAATATCCTAGTACGCTGAGTGAGCGCTTGCAGTGCGCGCTTGGCTATCTCTCTGAGTGGGCACGCGGCTGCGGATTGAACGCAAACCCACAGAAAACAGAGCTGGTCCTCTTTACCAGGAAGCACAAACTTCCTCAGTGTGACCCGCCAATATTAAATGGTTCTCGCTTGATCTTTACGGATAGAGCAAAATACCTCGGACTAATTTTGGACAGCAAGCTAAGCTGGAAAGCAAACATCGTAGAGAGAGTAAAGAAAGCTACTATAGCGCTCTACTCCTGCAAAAATGCCATTGGAAAGAGATGGGGTATGGAGCCCCACATAGTACACTGGCTCTACGTCTCAGTGGTCAAACCTATACTGCTGTATGGGGTTGTTGTCTGGTGGCCAGCGTTAAAAATTATGGCCAACCTTAAACTATTGATGAAAGTCCAAAGAACGGCCTGCTTGTGTATAAGTGGAGCTCTCAGGAGCACACCTACTCAAGCTCTGGAGATTCTCTTTCATCTTACTCCCTTGGATATTGCGGCCGAGCAGCTTGCATCTTGCACAGCCATTCGGCTCAAATCCATATCCATGTGGACTTGTAATAATGTAGGGCACTCATCTATCCTATGCAACAGGGGTATTCCGGAAGATACCGACTATGCTATTCCTTTGCCATCTGTTGAGATGAAATTCCAAACTGAGTTTCCCACCAGAGAGGACTGGGTGAACGAAACGGTTATGGACAATGAGGCGCTAAGCTTCTTCACGGATGGCTCAAAAAGGGATGGAGGGGTTGGCTGCGGGGTATTCTGTGAGGCACTAGGGGTTAACCTCTCTTTTCGTCTTCCCGACTTTTGCAGCGTTTTTCAAGCTGAACTGATCGCGATAATGGAAGTCATGGACTGGTTGAAGTATAATGTAATATCTTCGAGGGATATTCGCATTTTTACGGACAGCATGGCTGCTATTAAAACGCTACAATCATACTCCCTGACGTCGAAGGTAGCCCAGAACTGTCTGGCATCTTTAAATGAGATGGCTGATCAGTTCAACATCCGCTTGACGTGGGTGCCAGGGCATTTCAATATCGCAGGGAATGTAATGGCAGATGAGTTGGCCCGCAAGGGTACAGCACGCCTAATAAACCAAAGTAAGCGGGATATAAAAATAATGCTTGCTTCATGTAAACTGCTGCTTCTGGAAGAAGCTATAAAAGAAACGAACGTCAGATGGTCTAACGCCAGTTCGTGTGTAATAACCAGGCAGATCTGGCCTGGTCTTGACCGGTCTAGATCAGACCAACTGATATCGCTTCGACGACACCATATTGGTATGGTCGTAGGAGCTATAACGGGACATTGTCTCATTGGGATACATGCGAGCAGACTGGGTGTCCCAGCCCACGATTTCTGCCGCAGCTGTGGTGATGAGGACGAGGAGGAAAACGTACTCCATCTGCTCTGCACTTGTCCTAGTCTAGCGTACAGCAGAATAAAATTTATGGGAACTTCCCCATTGAATGACCTCACGGATCTTAGCAAGATCGAGATCCGTGACTTTAAACGCTTCTTGGTGAGCTCAGGATGGTTTAGCGAGTGAAGGAGGAAACTCGAATGTGGTACAGCTACGGACCAATTTTGTGTCTATGCTAGTCCTTTAGGACGGCCACCCTTACCTAACCTAACCTAACCTAACCAATGTATACGAATTCGAAGATATGTGCATCGATCAGTCATATTTGTGTTGAGCCTCATCGTCTTGGTTGTACTGATTTGGTTTATTTTGAGACCAGGCATATGCCATCTGCATAGTATAGATCATTGAGTTTACCTGTTATTCCCCATTGGATGCCATTGGGGGAAGTATTATCTGATTTCCGAATGACAAGGTCCAATACTATCAGAAACAGCGTTGGCAAGAGTCTTACTCCTAGAGTGTTGCACAGTATATTTCACTTTGTTTGTCTTTGAATTGAACTCGATTTCCAGAATCGCGATACTTTACTTGTATGAGTTCAACTATCTTCTTTGGAATGCCCATTTCACAAACTGTCTGCCATATTATGTTCCTATTTATTGTGGTATGATGGAGAATTTCATTCGTTGGATTGTTTTATGATGATACGAATTGAGTTGATGTGATCAGAGCAGCGTTTTCCTGGTCTGAAACCAACTTGCTCGTTTCCTTCTTAATTTTGCATTGATTGCTTTCTTTCCATTTTTGTGGTATTCTACCAGAATCCCATACTACTTGTATTAATGGTGTTAATGCGCTTGCAGTTGCAGATGTATTGAATTTGAATATTTCGGCGGTTATGTTGTCTGTTCCCGCACCGTTAGTGAATGGGCATTGATAGTTACGTAATCGGTGCCAGTTGATAGTCCAAGATTTTCGGTGTTGTTTGTGCTATTTTTATCGAAATGTTCGTTCCATCTCTTTAATTGTTGCTTCATCAGTTGTTAAGACTTGACCTGGAGCATCCCTTATTGGTGGTATGTTGGAAAGTTGGCTTGTGGCCTTTCTTATACATTAGTGTAGTGTCCACATGTTTTGGTTTGCTGCTGCTTCTTCTTTAATTCTTTACCATTTTCTTTACTTGACGTGCTGTATCTTCGTTTGTATCTTTAACTGACGACGTTCCTCAATTTTCCTCCATGTGTCATCGATAATCCATGGTTTCCGATTGTGCTCTTGATAGCCGAGTACGTTCGTAGCAATCTTGATATAGGCATCTTCAGTTTCATTCCATCGCCGTTCCATATTGGTGGCTTTATTTCTTTGGAAATTGAGTTGGTGGGTTTCATTGAAGATGTTTCTTGTGGAATATGGAATATTTTTCAATCTGTCTGTACTGAATTTTTCCGATTTGTCTTGATGAGTTTTACAGCGGCTGGCTTGATTTGGAAACAACCCGCTCATGATGATCGTCAGGTCGGTGTTGTCTGTTCATCATTTTGTATTGAAACCTCCTTGTCTTATTTTCACGTCATTCCTGTGTGTTCTTGCTATTGTGGATTGTAGTTGTTCATAGAATTCATCTTTCATTGAATCATCTGCATCATCAGTTGCGGCATAGCATTAAATGATAGTTGTATTTCTTATTCTTGAGTGGAATTTTGCCATGATTATTCTGCTGTTAATTGGTTTCCATTCCATAAATGCTTTCTTTGCTTTGGTTGTTGTTATATATGTCTGTACTCAAAAATATCATAAACTTTCCGTTGCTTGTTCTTAATTCTCCACTGTTCTTCCATCTGACTTCACTAAGGCCTAGAATCTTGATGTTATAGCATTTCATTTCCTTTCTACTTGTGCAAATGATAATAATACAAATGGAATCGGTAAAAATTTTGCTTTACAAAATCTTGAAATACAAAATTTACATCACCTAATCTTTATATGAAACGCAGGTTTATACTATATCTCGCTCTGTTCCGTATAATTTTTTGGATCCTCTTGGTTTGTATGCGATAATCTGCTTTTTTCGGTAGTTATACCCCATTTCGAACTTTCTCTGCACGATGTTTGACCACAATTAATTCGTTCGATATAGATCGGTAATTAATTTATATAAGCCTGTATGGCGTTTTCCCACAATAACCTTTAATCGGCGTTGGCTGTTTCTGCATTCCCAACTGTTCAAAATGTGGGATTATATTTTGGGCGAATATTCAACTCGCCAATATCATTTTGTTTAAACCTTCTTCCTAGTGGTGTAAATGAGAGACTTCGTTTAGTGGCGTAAATGAGAGACTTTTATTCATCCGAATTTCTAAAGAGAATAATTCTAAATTACCATATTTAAACTGACAGTTCTTAAACGAAATTTCAGGAAACAACACTTTAGCCGACGAAACAATAGCCTTTTCAAAATCACACAATATGTTATGTGGATTAGTTTCTCAATTGGAAAAATAATTGGTTTAGCCTTCTTGAATTTTTTGGTGATTATACAAAAAACCAGTTCCATCCATATTCCAAAAACTGCATTCTGTAAGAAGTGTTAAACAGGATTAACCGAGGTATTTCTTGAGGTATATTAATTCCCTCAAACTGTTGGGCTCATTTGTTGCCTTGTCATGGACGTGTACGATGGATCTTGTTTTTTGTGATTCTTTGCTTGGTAGGTAAACCCGTGAATCGCTTGGTGTAGTCACAATTGAATCAGTTATAATACAAGATGGTGGAGTGCCATAATTTTCAGCTAACGATTGCAAAGTATTATTACTTCTATTCTTATTATTAATTCTAATCCATTTGATTATTTAAAAATTTAAAGAATGCAAAACTGCAAGAGAGTTTTAGCTTTCAAATACGAAAGTTTCAGCTTTCAATATACAAAATAAGTTTTGTTTTAATTAAAATTAAATTAATTTTTTATAGAGTCACAACCAGCTGATAATAAATGAACGCACACCCGGAAAGTCACTAAACATTCATTGAGAATGTTACTGTCGCCGATGAAGTATGAAAACCCGCACAGGCACTTAGTAAATTATTGTTAAATTTTGTAATCGAATGTTGTAAAATTTACAGAGCTGTGTAAATATTTCGATTCAGTGTTACTAAACTTAATTTTGAATTTAAGATCATTTTTTAGCAAATGTTTAGCTCCACAAAAAAATAAAAATAAATTAATTTACTAATCATAATGTTTTATTTGAGTTGCCATGAAAAGCGATTAAACTGCTTACATCTCATCGGGATAATTTTCCAAAGTATTTATTCCCGGTCTCTCGATTAATCAAATCACTTAAAAATTATATAAGCTCCTCCTACTTAGGCCATACTCGAGTTAAAAAATTCTTACTTTGATCAAAATGTATCGCAGGGTTACAAACTAACACATTATTTGGTTTTAAATAATGAGCAATTTATTGACAGTGTACTATAGATGCATGTTATAGTTTGCTCATTTTTGAATTTTGACGTTTCATTTGATTTGATTTTCCGTATCCGTCCATGTCATCGATAATATTTGTGTATTGTCTTAATTACATTTCGTATAGTTATTTCAGTTTATTATACAATTCCGTAATATTATAATTAAATTAGATTTTTATATATTATAACTATTACGTATTGCCAATTGTGACAAATGATTTTCAGTAGGTATATTGTGATTTTGTGAATACAGTTGAATATGGAATTATATTTGAGAAAGAATCCGTCATAGAGTTGGGAACTTTGCGTTTTGTTCGACTTTCTATATGGATCTACGATATGACACAGAAGCTTTCGTCAATTGATTAATATTAATTATTAATATTGACTCTTCTTAGTAACTACAGTTTCATGTTTCCGTTTAATTTGGAATTGTGTTTGGTTGTTTAATCAGTAACCGAGTCCCCAAGACTGATCGTGCGATAAAATTGCGTATATTTCAAATGACACAATAATAAAAATTTGGTATTTACAAAGCTAATCGCAAATTGAAAATGAAAAATTTGACAAGTCTATAAAATAGACAAAATTTTGATCTAAAACCAAAAACGTCTAACTTCAACTAATACAATGGAAAATTCTCCCGATGTTATGTACGCAGCTAGTGCTTACAGATTATTCAAATTTTGGTAATAACTGTGCTTTTTGGTGAAGATGCAAATTTTTTTTTTCAGAGTTCAAACAACGATTTGGAGATATGTATTTAATTTTTTAAGCATCCGCCGACTGTAGCAATTTATGATTAGTTTCTCAAAATTGGCGTATTTTTTTTTACTTAGAAAAAAAGAATGTTTGATCGGTAGATTACAAAAAAAAATTAGTATGTAAAAGTTTCATATTGACCGTTCATTCAAGAAAGTAATGAATTTCTGATAGAACGCTGTGGTCGAATAATCGGATAAAATTTAATTTTTACTTGTGTGTGTGCGTGTGTGAAACTAAGTTTTTCACTTTTAAGTTATTAGTTTTATATCGATTTACAATTTGAGCGCACAGCCATTATGTCAAATTAAATTATCAACAATATTATTGTACATTTTAAAAATAATTTTAAGGATTTAACTTAATACTTTTAAATATCTGTTTATTTTTATACTGTCGAGCATTAAGAGAAGATGCAGTCAGAAAATCAGAAAAGCGATCCAAACAATGACAGTTGAACTTTAACTTTTACACAAAATATGTGTATTTATGATTTATATATTTGAATTAAAAATCATAAGTAATGTAAATATTCATATATTTACATATATAAAATCTGTTTACAAAATATGTAAAGTATGTTTGACATTTAAAATGAGAATATTTTTAGGTTGAAAATGTTTGTATAATATTTTTTGTAACTCTAAAAAGAATCTTCGCATACGAATTATTCAATCGAAAATATGCCTTGACCAATAATAACAAAAAATATAAATAAATATTAGTTGCTAACATTTTTTAAATGTCAATTTGCGTGTATATATTCTAAACTAAATAATTCACGGTTTTGTACGCTAATTTTAATAAAATTTAAAATATGCCAGTATAATATTAAATTGCAGGAATCGTTCCAGATGTTTGTGGGCGTAGAACGTATTTTGAAGCTTTGGGTCAATTTTTTAGATTTATGAATTCTTTAGAAATTAACCGTTTGTTAAACAAACAATATTCAGAGTTCTTCAAGCGTTTGGGAAAAGGGTCATAATAGGTGGTGACTTCAATGCAAAGAATACTCACTGGGGTTCTAGATTAACTACAATTAAAGGAAAATAATTACTGATTCCCATTAAAGAAAATGGATGTGAATCCATTTCAACTGGAAAACCAACATATTGCCAATTGACCCACCAAAAACAGCTGACCTGATCGCCTTTTTTAAAACCGAAATTATTTCTGGACTCTGGTTATGTGACCATCGCCGTACATTTTCATTGCTGCTACATTCCTCTTTTAAACTTGGCAATTAATTGGAAAACTTTGAAAATTTTAATAGAAGCTGAGTTGAACTAATTTGTAAGATGAAATTAAATTAAAAAAACGTTAGCTCGAATGCCGCTTGAACTCACATCCACTAATCAAACGCCCATTACTTTACTTACTTGACTACTGCCGTACAATTTCATTACTGATAAATCCATCCTTTATGCTCACCATTTGAATAGAGAAAAATGAAAATTTAACAGAATTTGAATTGAATTAATTTGTAAGAAATTAAATTAAATTTGTTTTTTTTTAATCTTGACTAAAACTTGTATGGTCAGTGCTCAATATTGTGGCCCGCCTAGAAAATCACATCAAGCATCATTGACGGGAACGGAAGTTTTATAATTTTTGATAACATAAGGAGGAATAGATTGCCAGATTTTTAACTTCATCGAAATACACTGTTTGTTAAATGTTAACGATATTAATGTTGGGACATTTTTGGTTCAACTCAGCTACTGTTAAAAATTTTTCCCAAGTTTCTCAATCCAATTGGAAAGTATAAAAGATTTGGATAACATCAAATAAATATGCGGTGGTGGGCGAGGTATAGTAGAGTGAGTGACTTTGAATTTGTGGACTTAGGTTCTAGTCCCATTAGCGGACGGTATTATTTTAATTTTAATTTCTTCTGTATTCAATTTGGTTCCACACACAGCTTTCTGTTAAACATGTTCATATTTTTCAAGTAGTGGCATGTATACAAGATGGGTATATAGCGATGGTGAAATAAACGGAGAGTCCATTGCCTTTGCCAACATTTTCAATATTTCCTATTCAAATGACAGATATAAAAGGTTTGTATAGCATGAAAATATATATGCGGCGGTGGTCCAGTGAGCAAAGTCAGTGACTTTGGATTTATGGTCTAAGTTCGATTCTCGATCGAGCCAAACATATTTTGATTTAATTTCTCCTGTCAAACTGGTGATGGTGAAATAAAATTACTCAAATCCAACTTCAGCTTCTTTTCAAAACTTCAATATTCTCCATGTTTCTCCATGTCTTGAATAGTCTATTTTTATATTCAAATGGCAGCTATAAACGATAGGAATATCACAATTTATATGTATGGCGGTGGCTCGGTGGTAGAAGAAGCTGTGTGATTGAATTGTTATCATGACTGGTTCAAGCCTCAATATATATTTTTATTTAATTGCAAATTGGTCAGTTTTAAAATCAAAAAGCGTATTTTTTTTTAAATTAAATGAGAAATGTGTGGATGCCCGCTAAATTTTTTTACCCTTAATCGAGGTTTGAACACTGGCACAACATCCACGATTTCAATTCCTATGACATCGCTTACTTTACCACCTCACCATTTCCATATATATAGATTTGCCGCTATACTCATTCTTTATATTTGCCAATTGAAGGGAGAAATTAAATAAATTAAATAAAAAATTGTTTATTGCCAAACTGAGGTTTAAACTCAAGTTGACAATTCCAAATGCAACGACTCTGCTTACTTACGGACCACCGGCGTATATAAATTTGGTGCTATACAAATCTTTTATATATGCCAATTCAATAGAGAAAATTGAAAATTTTAGCAACAGGAATGGACTATGTTGTTTGACCATTACCGTATATTTTCATTACGGTTATACACAAGAGATGGTCACTCTTTTACTTGCAGAAATTGAATGTATAGATTTCAACAGAAGCTGTGTTGAACCAAATTTACAGCAGAAATGAAATTAAAAAAGTATAGGCGCTGACGAGTCTTGAACTCGAGTCCACGATATCAAGAGCATTGATATCGTGGACTAGAGTTCTGCTTACTCGACCATCGGCGTGTTAAAAATTGGTGATGACCAACGATAGAAATTTTTACATGGAACAACTGATAGAAATTATTACAAAAAATTTAACTATGACCGTGCCATATAATTTAACATACCTCACTCCATGGTAAAACAAATTCGAGTTCAGGAGGCTATGTGTGCTACCGAGTTATTAAAAAGCCAAATCGTTGAGATAACCAACAATCAACATTTATTATGAAACACTTCAAGTTAGATATACTTGCAAAAAAATGTATGTTTTGACCAGCAATTTGCAGTTGTAGAGCCAGGTTTTTATCACATTTTTCGTAACGACGTATTTTGCCGCTAATTCTTCAACACGATTCAGCAATGAAGTTTTAGCCATATAGCTCGTTAACACGACTGTAGTTCCAACAGAAGCAATAAATTTGCACGAGATTAATCAAATTAATGTTATCTCAATGAGTCAACAGGTTTTCGAAGTATCGAAACAATTTGGGGTATAGTGGAGAGAGTGCTGAAGTGCAAAAGTCACACCGGCAGTTATGCCAGAAATAGGGAGCATCAAACAACATGTGCGTGATTTTATCAGTAATAACGAAATCTATAAAGTAGAACGAAATCTAAAGTATCGTAAGTTGTTGATATTATTTTAATTGTCGACGTTGACAAAATACACTGCCAAGTAATCTACGTGTTATTTGACGTGTCGATAACCGCGTAGATTTCATGGCGTAATCTACCTCGCCCATTCTTGGCGGCAATCCTATTGATCAAAACATTATAAGCGCTGGCGTAGTAGTGGTGTGGGCGTAACAGGGTTCCAAACTTATTAATCGCTTTGAGGAAAAATCCATATAAAATCGTGGACATATGACTTATTTTTTAAAGTTCGAAAAGGTTGCACCTTTATTTATGTAGTAGCAACACCTACTATAACTAAATTATCTACGCTGATATATATATAGGTGGCCAATAAGGATGGATTTTTTATACGCTTTAGTTGTTAGAGGTAGTTTTAAAGTTTCTTGGAATGAAACTATGTGGGATACCTTCATGACCTTCAAGCATAAAATGCACCAGTAACATTCAATATTTGGTCTACGCTAAGAATCAACATCGACGGTGGAGCTTTTTGATGAAGGGCGAATGTCTAAGGGAATAGAAGTTAAAGGGTGAAAACTAATCTTTAGTAAAGACGGTTATTTATTGTTAATTTTATAAAAGAGACAACGAAACGCAGCCTGGAAAGTCGCAATTTAACGTCACCATATAAGATTAGGGTTAATTTTAGAAACAACTATTATGTATGATCATTGGCATTTGTAGACCGGTTATTTAGCAGTTATTTTGTCTGTTCAATACTAATCAATAATTTAACATTCGCCAGTCCTGACTGGTGTGCTGTCTTAGTACTGTCAGATATATACCTTTCTGTCAGATATAGTAAACCTTTTTTTCTAAAATAAAAAATAAGATTTTGCTATAGAATGCACTAATATTGGTATCCTGAAATTACAATGTTCAGTATTCTAATAAAAATTACAAATTTTCACTTGCATGCTGGAAAGTTGGCCTAGTTAATTTTTCTACTTATTTTGTCACCAATACTTACAGAAAGACAGTTTATTTTTCGGAAAAGTAACTTTTATTTTCAAGACAAATCAATCGGAAAATGCTGGATATTAAGAAGGACCGCCGAGGGTATTCCATAATCCGATTATGTAGTTATACTTGATTAAATCAAAGTCTGTTAAAAAACCGATCTGTCTCTCAGTTCCATATAGGTTTAAACTAAATTTACAAATTGTTTATCAGGTGGGCATCGGTCTAATCTTTTTCGTTATTCCTGACTTGTTTATTTCTTATTTTTCTTATCGAAAAGACTTTGTTCTGAACCGATAAGCCTGTTGCGGTTAAAAATTGTTTGTCGGGTAAACATTTTCGTTTCAGAAGTTTTCTCAATGTAAAAATTATTTTTTTAAAAACAAAATTTTGAAAACTAACGCTCACAGTTCACAGTTTTAAACAAAAAATTCAAAAAAAAAAGTTAAACTTTTCATACAAATTATAGCATATAATAAGGTGTTTCAGATGTGCCTCGAAATTTTATTATTTGGCCATATGTCCTGAAATTATTCAACGTTAGCTATTTTCCTCGAAATAACTAACATATTTAAAAACTGTTGCACACTGAAATGAAGTCGGAAATATTTTTATTTTAGTTATTGATTTTCAGTGTATGATTTTTATATTCACTTTTTGTTAAACAGAACAGAATTTTTTTGCCGTATTCTGCCGATATTTTGGATTTTAATATTACTGTTCAGCTTTTCAATAAAAACCACAATTTTTAAAAATCTTCATTTTTAAATGCAAAACTCGTGATAAGTCGTGAATTAGCGATCGAATTTAGGATAGATATACCCCAGAAAGTTTAGCTACTGGTAATAGGACGTATAACTAAAATAAAGTCAATTTTATTATAGTTAGGGATCAAAATATATATTGTAATTTACCATAGCTTTCAGAATTTAAAAAAATTAATCAATACTGGTTAGATCGCGTGGTCAGATATATATAGAAATTCTTTATGGAAAGTATTCGATTTTTGTTCATTTTTAAAATAATAATTTGGTCAATTATGCCATGACTAAGTTTAAATGGTATATGGAAGGTAACCTTAAATGCATAGCCCTTGGCCTTGCAATTCTCCAGATCTCAAGCCAATATATGGAAATTCTGATGACGACAAGAGTATCGAAATAAACAGTGTGATCAAGGGAAAAACAGACTTGTTTAATTGTTTAACATTAAATTTTTGAAATAAGTAATTACAGGTGTTATATAGATGAAACATTTAAATTTACGGTTAATACAAAATTTGCTAATGATCTGAACTATTCTCCAGAAAATCACCCAAAGTACCTTAAAAACAAAAATCGCATTTTTAAGCTATCCCAGAACAAGCTACGCCTACAATTTCAAAACAAAAATGAAAAAAGTAGGGAAAAAAACAAATGTAAGAAAAGAAAACTTTCTGTGTAGAACTGTTTTCTTTTGTGTATTCCGAGTTTAATTCATGAAACCCACGCAAAATCAACCAATATATGATAATTTATCTACATATACATACATATACACTATACGTATGTATATATATATATACATAAAACATGTTTAACTAGTTTTTTGCACTTGTCATGTACTTATTACAGTTATTGTGTTTTAAATATACACAAGTACCTCATTGATACAACACAGGTGGAATAATTATTAAATGTGATTACATACGTTATATCCTTTTTGAGGCATGTTTAATTTTATCTCGTTCCCGGGTTTATTTTTTATTTATGTATATATCATATATATGTACATATGTATGTACATAATATACATATGTATGTATTTGATTTTACGGAAATGCAATATTTTTTTATTTCGATAATCAGAAATTGTACCTGTTGGTCCGCATATAATATGAATGAATTGACTTTTCTCTCATGGTGGATAATACAATTCTGCGCAATAGAAATCACTGCAAAACGTTTGCATATGCTATTATAGTCCTCCCGAATATGACGAGCCTTAAAACAAAAATCGTTACAAAATATTATTAATTTTGCAAAATATCATCAATATATGTAGGTATGTATGTAATATTAATATCTATCTTATTTTGATTGAGTTAGTTTTATCAGATAATCAAAATGTGTGTGATGCGTGATGACGCAAATCGAAATATGTAGTAATAAATTCTGGGTGGAAAAGTTTATATATGTATGTATGTATATACCATTATATTGTTTTGTATCAAACATGAATGGAAACGGGAAAACGTAATACAAAAATATTTTCAATATTATCTACATACATATATACATATGTTATGTATTTATGTATACATATAGGATATATACGTTATTTAGATACTTGTGCGTGGGTATAATAATGCGATGCGACTAATACTAAAATCGAGAAATTAAAATACTAAACATTTATCACACGTCCTTTCATCATGTCGAATATATGTATATGGGATGGCTCCACAACAAATCAAAAATCTTTTGACCTTACCCCTTCCGATTTCGATGAAATTTGCAGAATTTTTAATCATTCAAAATTATTTGACACATGCTCGTTAATCTAAAATTCAAATTCATTCTCGCAATTTCCTACATACATAATTACCAACTTTCTTAAGTCTTACATTTAATAGTTAGTTACTTTACAAATTCCTATGTTGTTCAATTTATTAATATTTTTCTAAAACGCATGAAATTTGAGATAAAAGCCAAAATTTGAAATTTTCATTTCTATAAAAATCGTATAGATGTCTCTGATATAAGTATGCAGTATATGTTTTGGGTTGAATTATTTGATAAAAATCGCCTTGACGTCATTACACTTGTTGGAATTCGATAACTATTGAAATTAATTATAACAGTTGACTTTTCATTCCTTTCGAAACTGTTCTACAAATATATTAATGGGGAAATTAAGGTTTTTGATAAAACAGTATATATTTTGACAACTTTGATTTTGCATAATACAAATTTAGTAATATTTATCATCAATTTATTACTTTATTACAAAGTAAATAAATAAGTCAAATATGTGAGTAAATGATAAACTAATTAGTCATATATGTAATATAGTATTGTGAAACGAAATTGTGAACCATAATATAATTTGATTTTCAAACCAAAATTTCAAATCCAAAAACATATTTTATTGGCTCTGTTGTAATTGTGCAAATAATTTATAATTTTAATAACATGACATAATTTTAAGTTTTTAACAAATTTTACTACTAAATTTTATGTTAGGAACATTTTTAATGTAAATTTATTCTGGATTTGCACAAAATTTGTGTTCAAATATGAAAAATCAATAGTTTTCCATTTGTAATGAGTTGAGTATCTCTCACGGAGTCGACTCCGGTGGAAATTTAAAATTATAAATTTGGGAGAGAAATATAACAGTAGAAAATTTGATAGCACGAAAATATATTAGTTCTATTTTACTGGTTGAACGGTGCGATAGTCCTCTCGGCCAGTTTGTTTAAAAATTTTAATTTCTGTGCGTAGGTGTTTTCAAAAACAGCTGAATCAACATTTGGTTTATATATACATATTGTGTTGTGTTTTAGTTTTTTGATCAATTTTATTTTATTTTCTCAATTAAATGTTGGTAATTCATAACTAAGTAAGTACACATATATTGCAAAAATTAGTAAATGTTATAGTAAAAAAATACTGTAGCATATGGTTCGCGGAATGAAAAAAATTAATTTATAAAAAAAAAAGACATTGTAGCCCAATTCCTATAACGGAACCTATACGATATACCTATACCTAAAAAAATATGAATGGCAAAAAATTATAAAAAAAGACATAAGGTTATTGATCGATAAGAGAAAGAGTAACTGAAAAATATGATGATGATGATGATAAGAAATGAAACGAACATAGAATAATTGATCCACAGGTGGTTTTATATATTTTTCATGGAATCGTTAAAAACGGAAATGGGGTAGAACGTACCTTTTTTTTCCAATGTTCATTCATAATTTTTCCTTGACGTTGTGTTTTTGTTGTTGTGTAGAAAAAAACAGATAATTTGAGCTAAATTTTAATGAATGAAATGTTACCATGGAGGGGGAATTTAGATATAACTGATTTACTTGAAAATTCTGTTGAATTATAATCATGGCATAGTTTTTCTATTCGAACCTTCCATTTTTCTAAAACATATTGAATTGATGTATTATAGCTGTACACACAAAATCGATATTAATTAATATCCTGGGTAAATTTTTGTCAAATATTTATGTAGGTGTTAACCTATATATGCATATAAATTAAAGATCATCGTATAGTATTTGTATAGTTATATCTACTTATTTATTATTCAAAGTATGTGACGAGCACACTTTTTGAATACTAAGTAACTCTAAATACAAGTTTAAATACGAAATATTCAAAATGGAGGTTCAAAAAATAGGTAATTACATGAGGATATAATAGGAAATGTGGGCGAAATATATATTAACGACAAAGAAAACGATAGAGTTGGTAAATCAACTAATCATCCTAGCTTATTATGGAACAGCTGTTATACCCGTTCAAGACAATTTTCTATAAGTTCTAATCAATAAGTTCTAATGACGTAATTCAAACTTCAACAGAATTTAATTAGAACAGTTGTTTGTGTTTATTTATTCGATTTGAAATAACGTTTTGATAAATTGATGTTTTCATTTTAAACTTAATATAGCTTTTGGTTTTTATAATTTAAACTTTTTTTTTTCCAGCAACATATCAAAATGGCAACAATTCAACAGGGTTTATTTTTATTTTTTATGTTTGGACTGGTATGTTCAACGTGGTCGTTAAATTATCTAAATCCTAGTAAAGATCAATTTATTTCTGATGTAATTCTTCGTGAAATCGTTGATCGTATGGGAAAAGATTTGGCCGATTCTTCGGACGCGTACATTGATTCCATTCCACTTAATGATATGCCCGCATTAGCATTAATGGCCCGGGCCTCCAAGGACTTGGAATCCGAACAGATGGACTATGATGCATTATTAGAGGGTAATCCATCGCCTTCGTTAAGAGATCAGGAATATTTACAGCACAGTTCATTGTGGGGACATCAATATGTTTCTGGTGGAGCTGGAGAGGGTCCACATCGGTTTAAACCACAAGTCAAAACGGATGCCACTCTACCAGCGTATTGTAATCCACCGAATCCCTGCCCTGTTGGTTACACCGAAGAACAAGGTTGCCAATTGGAATTTGAAAATACTGCTTCGTATAGTCGGGAATATCAAGCTGCACAAGAATGTATGTGCGATGGAGAACACATGTTCGAATGCCCTGGACAAGAACAAAACGATAACAATCGCCAAATTGATGGAGATTTGGAAAGTTTTTTGGCCAGCCAGTTCCATACACAAGAGCACAAGAATTTAGTAGCCAAAAAGTATCATCCAAGCAAGGTAAATAGATTAAACATACATATTATAATATTCATAAGATCCATTTTAATTAAATATTTCAATATTTGAATCTGCGTATAGAGAGTCAGCAACAGTAACCCATACTTGGAAGGTGAAAAATTGCCAGTTGCAGCTAAAAAAGGTAACAGCGCAAATGTACACTACTAAATGAAAAAATTTGTATGGCTAAAAAAAAAAAAATGAACCCAATTTTAATTAACGACCACTGCAAATTCTTACGGCTCACGAGAAATGTATTTTTTTAATTCTAATTGTATCTAAAAAAAAAAAAAATTCATAATAGTATAAATATAATTTTGCGCATTGTTGAATGTGCATATGCTAACTGTAATAATTCAAAAATTATTGTCATATATATTTATAACAATTGATGTAATTTCCAATTTAAATAAACTAAAAAATATATATTATTATAATTTAAACATAATCAAATTATAAAATTATTATTAAAAATATATATATTTATAAAATAGAATATTTATAATAATAAACTTAAAGTAAAAATATATAAGTGGCCCCAGTTATTTGAGAATAATACCTATTTAAAAAAAAAAACAAAACAAAAAAATACAATAGACTAAGTTTTTGAATTTTTTTTAAAAATTTATAATTTTCTTTGAAAAAATATTAAAAATCAAAAAAAAAAAAAACGAAATTAATTAAATGAATTAATTTAATTAAATGAAAAAAAAATGAATAAATATATCTAAAATATATTGATTGAGGCATTTAGTTTATAATATATTTTATTTTATTAAAATTTCAGTTAATTTGTTTTTCATAAAACTTATTTTTTTACGTTCATATGAAATTGTAAGTTTTTTCTTTGTAATTTTAAAAAAATTCATTAACTTACATTATTATGATATGAAAAGTATAGTATCAATTGCGGCCCGTGTTTTTTATTACACAAATTGAAACAATATCAAGTAGAAATCAAAATCATTTTATCCTTAAACATTATGCACTATACTTAAATTAATAAATTAATTTTAAGGATAAAATCAATGTATTTATGTATATATTTATATGTACATATGTATAATGTTTATATATATAATATATACATACATACATATATATGTATATAATATATACCCATACAATTAGGAGATATATTTTTAAATAAATAATTCACATTGTTACTATAAATAATAAAAAATATATTATATATAAATTGAAAAAAGGATTTATCCTATATATTTTTTTAATTCATATATAAAATAAATTATTTATTTAAAAATTGCACCACAAATTAAATATTTTTATTATTAAATAATCAGCACCTAGTATTTAAGTACATTTTATTTTTCTATAGTTATATAAGCTCTAATATCTGAATAAATAAACATTAATTATATATGATTGTCTAAACAAAATATAAATAAATAATATAACCGCATGTAGAAAATAAAATTAATTATTACTATTTTTGAAACTTTAAATAATAATAATAATTATATTTATTTAAACAAAACAAAAAAACATAATGATAATAATATATAACCATATAAAATAATCCAAAAATATTTCTATTTAAAAAAATTCAAAACTATTTTAATCAAAACATTTATTAATATAAAATTTATTATTATTATTATTATTAAAAAAAAAAAGTCATATAATACAATACATATAATATAACATACATATATATATATATATATATATATATATATATATATATATATATATATATATATATATATATATATATATATATGTATATATATATATATATATATATATATTATATATATATATATATATATATATATATATATATATATATATATATATATATATATATATATATATATATATATATATATGTATATATACAAATAATAAAAATATTTTATTAAATAAATAAATAATTTTATCAATTTGAAAAAAACAAATAATAATTTATGTGTTAGAATCAAAAAAAAATAAAAACAAAAAACATTTTTGTATTGATTTTTTATTTAATTTTAAAAAATAACACAAATACTGGCTTTATTTATTCGAAATAAATTTTGGCATTGAATAAAACGATCTAAAGCTTTAACGTTAAGAGACATTTTCATTTTTTAACTTACTTTCTGCGAGCCTGTGAAGTTTCTAACAAAAAATAACACGTATACGTATATTCCAATTAGAAAAAAATTACAGAACGAAAATCCCATTAGAATACAATTGAAATGAATATGTATTGGTAAATTCCGTCATGTTTAAATGAGAATTTCAAGATAGTGTTTTACTTCATTAAGCGATTTTTTACATAATTATGGCAATATAATAATTATAATAAAAACGAAAATTATAATAAATAACATTAACATAAACTGGGAAATTCAATTAGGTAGTCATTTACAAAACATACAACACATAAAAATTTAACTAAGCCTGTTTTAAGGGAACATTTCGTAGAAATAAACTTCCAAGCGAGTGATTTGAACTCTGGTTTTTTCCATTAACATTTTCACTAACTGGAATCGAATACGAAAATTTATAATTTTTTGTTAGCAATAACAAGACAATCTCGGAGATTTGGGCAAGATTCCGCTATATAGGTCTAATAGGCCTTTCGTTAAGGAACATTTCATAGAAGAAATGACATTGTTGACTTATCGTTTGAGTTATTTCTAAAAAAATTTTTCATTTACACTAAACAACAAAAAAAATAATGAAAAAAAAATTTAGAAATAACTCAAAATATAAGTAAAAAAATAACTCATCTCAAATCCTTCATTTGGCAAAATCTTCATCTATGAAATGTTCCCTAGCAATAGACCTATTACACGTATATAGCGGAATCTTGGCCAAATCTCCGTGACTACCTTTTAATTTAGTGTAAATTGTAAAAAAATCTTAAGAAAAAACTCACAATATAAGTGAAAAAATAACTCATCTCAAATCCTCCGTTAGGAAAAATATTTTACTATGAAATGTTCCTTAGCGATAGCCCTATTAGACATATAGGCCCAAATTTCCGAGATGCCCTGGTATTTGGTTTGCTTAATTCAAGAATGTTTCTAACAAAAAATTATGTCGTTTTGTATTTGATTCCGATTAGAAAAATTATTTGGTTTTCTTCTACCTATAATTTTTTAAAATTATTGTTATTGCTTGCTTTTAATAATTGATTAAATTTTATAAAACATATGTCTACAAATTTTTATATTTCCAATATATAATATCAAAAATCACTCATTTTTCCAATAAGAACTGTATTTTGAGTGTTACTAATACAGATATATTTTTTGTTAAGTTTTACTTTTTGTTAGAAACTTCACTCCGGTACTTTCTGCGGGAGCGAAAAATTACAAATTTTTCTTGTTCATGTGATTATTTATGTTTACTTATCTCACAAATATTAATGATTTTATATTTATGTCCTCCATAATTACCTGTTACGAGTACATTAATTTTAAACAATTCACGTGAGTTTTGTCCTAAAAAAGAGATTTATTTACGTGTGAAATTTGTCCTAAATCCTAAAAATGTTTACATGTGTTAGTTTTTTTATATTTTTTTATATTTATGTAGTATCTATTACAACTGAATTATAATTCACCTAGTAACTTATCTATAGTAAATATGTTAACTGTAGTGGAGTTGCACCCGGTGGTTCGCTCCAAGCTGATTAAACAATTACATTAACTGCCCTAAATCTAAAGGCTTCATCCTTCGAATCCATCTGATTGGGTCTGTGTTGGTCAGCATACGGCGCATATCTGCAGCATTTTGATGTTGACCGAGTCTCTGTACATGTTTCTTTGCATGGTTCTTGCTTTCTTCGGTAACGTACTCCATCTTTAGATCCTTATGAAGGTTGGCGTTTCTAATGTACCATGGTGTGTTTGTTTGATTTTGAAAGGTTCCAATGTTTGTTCCTTTTGTATTTGGTACATCTCTTGTATAAAGTAAATACAATATTGATCCCAAGACGCTTCTTTGTGGAACTCCAGCCGATATTTGTTTTAGATCAGAGTACTCATCTTCAAATTAAACGCGAAAGTATCGATCAGCTAGATAAGTTTTTATTATTTGGTAAAATTGCTTTGGTAGGTCTCGGTATAGTTTATACTCTAGTCCTTTATTTTTTTTTATTTCACAACTATATAGGGGAGATACAATTAAAACTAAGACGGTCAAATTATTATTTAACTGAATCGCTATTTTATAAATTAATACAACGCAGTAAACTGTGAACAATAACAGGCCAATAAAACAAATCCACTACCAAATTCAAATTCTGTCATTAGCGATCAAAATAGTTTGCGATGTCAGCTTGTTGCGTGCAAGTTATCTAGATCATACAATTTTAAAAGTAAGTAACATCGGTTCAAACTAAAAACAAGATTCATTGCAAAATCTTATCAACTGTAAAAGAATTTTGAAAACTGTCAAAAATCTTGTAAAAAACTACACAATTAACTTTATTCATTCTACCTCTCGGTTTCCTCTCATTCAAGCATCTGAACTAGCGTTAATGATCTAAACTTAAATAAAATCGAACGAATCCAAAACAACTAATTTTGCAAAACAATTTTATAAACGAGAAACCATTGAGCATCACCTAAGCAACGGCGTTAGGTACCGAGTTACATATCCCACATTGCAACATTCCAACACCGACGACCTCAACAACGTCGGCATTTTACTTGACATAGATAAATTGAACCATTTTATTTTAGCTGGTACAACTATAAATGGAAGATTCTCCATACAAAACATGACACCGATCGATTCTTGGTTTTTATTCAATGTATGTTAAGTTATTTTTAAAATCATTATTATAATTGTACTCATCCAGTTAACATTCTAGTTTTTTAACATTCTAATTCCAGAGCTAATAAAAAATAAAATAATTAGTTTGGGAAAACTATAATTACCGTGTCACCGAAGCTACATTTGCTCTATAACGGTCGCCCGAGGAAAACTGGCGAATGAAAAGCATTGCTTAAGGGTGGGGTAAAAATGCCCGCTTGTACTATAAAGTTGAGTAAGATTTTAAACGCGATTTATGATGGATTATTTGAGTGCAATTTAAAATATAATTACTTACTCATATTTGAGTTTGCATAGACTTTGAAGTATATGTTTTTTAATTTCACTTAGAAAGATGTTTAGGTAGATTTCAAACAAACATTTTAGTTTACTTAACCGAGTGAATATAAATTAATATTTCAACTGAATATATGAACAAACTTTCAATTTTAAGTTATGTTTAATTGTATTTGTATTTGAATAGCTTTCGAACTATGTTGAGTGGATTTTCTTAAGTAAATTCCAGCTAAAATTCTAGTATGGGCTTGAATCAAATTTGCATTATAATTCAAAAAGAATTTCAACGTAGATTTGTTACGCAGTGATTTAAGCAAAATAATTAATTGTGTTTGAACTTGAGCAATGAGTTTATTTTGAGTAATTACATGTACATAGAATTTATATTGAAGTGTCGTCCACGCGTTCAAATTATATCTATAATGATTACATGTAATTGGAAATAACGGTTTGACGCATCAAAGTGACTTCTCTTCGGAGAGCTGCTCACAACCATCATGGCAACCAAAATAAGTAATAATGCTTTCTCCATTCGGGATGAAAAAGTTGGAGCACATCTGATGTTTAGGTAATTGGCTACAATTGCCAGATTATTTGAATTTAAATGAATTTCGATGCATTTAGTTTCTAATAGTATATCCGAGGCAGAGCTATTGGTAAATACCGTGCGATTGAAGTCAGTGAGATTGGTGTTTCTCTGAATATTACAGGAACGAAAGTCGAATGGTATTTTTTCAATCGGCTCGTGAGCAATTACAATTCATTAGAATTTTTCTTATACGTTCTACATTATTTGTATGTCAAATCTGCGTTAAGGTTTGGTGTAGGATTATAGATGACAAATGTTTGTTTTCGAAGCTTTTACCATAATCAGTGCAGATAAAATTAAAACTTAAATTATTACATTATTATTCGTCAATTTCTCACGTTATGTTATGTTTCTAACATTATGCAGGGATGTGATAAATTTTTAAAAATATGCTGTATTTGTTAATAATTTATTAAACTAGTTTTATGATATATTTTCGTCATATCAGATTTTTTTACGTATACAACTGAGAAATCATTCTAGTTCAAAACGCTAAAATATCGTTGGTTGTTGACATTGTCATAATTGTCGACGTTCCCCAAAAAACATCGACAACAGCGTAGATTACATGGGGTAATGTATTTCGCCCATCCCTACTCCCAAACCTCAATTAAGCACAATTTACTATTTTACTAGATATGCACAATGTGTCTCACCTTCAAAATTATACAAAATTTATAAAGTGGATTCTCGACAATTCTATTTTAATATGCTGCGTCAGGTGATTTATAACATCATTTAAGGCCTGCCCGCAAATATGTCCCGAGAATCGTGATTTGTTTTATCGTTATTTTTTTCAATAAATCTATTATTTAAATTCAGCTCAATCTGCGACTTATATTCATTAATTATTTCAAAAAAATCAAAATTTTAAATTTAGAATTGTAAAAATACATTCGCGGATTTTTCGAACGATCCGCGAAAATATTAATTCTTTTATATGACTCCTATCAAAATTCTATAATTCGAGTTGAAAGCTGAAAATACTGAATCGAATACTTACAAATTTTAATTTTTATTGTGACATTTTAAGCATATAAAATATTGATGAGATCAAACAATTGATTTGTGGAGTGAAACTTGATGATGGCATTCCTGCGATGAATCAATTAGTCTTCCAGGATACAGCATAATACGATCTGACCGAAAACTCGAAAAATTATTAACAAATTTATAAATTTTGCAAACCTATAAGGATATTTCTAACCGTATCGAAACTATTAATTCCGACATTGACCTGATTTGAACGTGGTCACTAAACAATATAATGAAACTCAATAGTGGGAAGACAAAGTGCATCATTTTACCTTCTACAACTTGTCGTACATAACATATTCCTAAAATAGTGCGAGGGATTGAAATTGACATCTCTGATTCCGTGAATAATTTAGGATTGACTTTTGATAAATCACTTTGTTGGAATTATCACATTGAAATCATTTGTAATAAGGTAATATAACTCTAAACTTAGACTGCAACTTGTCAAATCGAATTCGCATGTCGTTCCACATTTTCTCTATGGAGATATAGTTTTCTTTGCATTAACGCTATTAACAGGACTAGACTGATGAACTCTTCGCTTACGTATGAGAAACTAAATGAAGATTGTGATACTTGTTATATAGTATTAAAGAAGAAGAAGAACTTAACTATCCGTGGTTCAAAATACTTCCTACTTAAATAATATTAGAAAAATTATAAGAACATATAACCCTAATCAAATCGAACAAATTGCTAAAAAAGTGAAAATCCAATATGGCAACCACCACCAGTACGACTATCACCGAGTGAGAAAGCGGAAGTAGCTCGCCAGATTTCAGATTGGCTAAGGATATGAATGGTTTCTTCCATGTCCCATTGGAAGAAGAAAGTATTAAATTTACGTCATTTGTCACATAGACAGGCTTGGATTATGTACGTCACTAGCTGTTTTTCAACGCTACATTAACTAGTTCTTTAAAGATTTGGTTACCTTGCCGAGGGCTATTTTAAGATTTGTACGGACGATATTATTACCATTTCCAAAGATGGTACGAAAATGATGTTTTAAACAAAATCAAAGAAGATTTAAAATTGGCTGCTGATTAATGAATGAAATTTAAATGGAGACATTGTAAATTCCAGTGTAAAAATGTCGAATATCAAAAGGAGGCGTGAAACCATCACAATAAAAAATCAAAACAGTGTAGAATTTTGAAGAATCCAAGTTAATGAAACACGTTCAATGCTTTTTAGGATTGAGCGGATAATCCAAAAGTTCATCAAAAGATGACTCCAATTTGTTTTGTGTGGGTGTGTCCAGTTAAAACAATACCCACAGCTGAAGTAATACAAAAAACGGTAATACATCAAGGGTTATTGCAGACAAAAGAACATCATTCACGTCAAACGAATATATAAAATACTTCGAAGAAAACCAGGATTAGTTACCCAGCTTTAACGAACCTTTCAAAAAGAAGAGATTGAACATTATGGTACAAAGAAAAATCTACTTTTGTAAATGTTTGGCTTCAAAATGAGAAACCCAAATAATCTACAAATTGCGGCAGCCGTTGACGAGGCGATTACAAATAATTATATGAACGAGCGAGAAGATTCACGAAGGAAAGCACGGATAAATATTCATAAGATATAGGAAGAAAACAGACTATGGTGACCTGGTGACCGCCAAACAGCGACATAACAAAAATCCGCTTCAAAAACCTTAGAATGTCGTTGCATTGTAGATATCAATAAAACATCGCCTGATAGTACCAACTTATTTTGGAAAGTAGCACCGTTGATAAATAGCGTTCGAGTCGGGGGTCGAAAATTGCCAAGAAAGATTGGTGCATTTTCTCTAGACGAACAGCTGATTCCATATAAACCGGACGATGCCAGACAATACGTTATAAACAAGCCGCGGCCGGTTGGCCTAAACAATTTTGTTGGTACCACCAGTAGGAATGCGGCTTATTGAGATAATCCCCCTAGGTAGCCACATATTTTTGATCGCTATTTTACAACTGTCTCCCTAATACATAAAGGGTGGTTAAATTTTAAGGGCCGATGTTGAATGTGAACCACACGTAAACGTCAAATTTTTTTTTGCATTTCATTTGACATTTCTCAATTTCAGATTAACTCAATTTGAACCATGGAAAGATACACAATCGAGCAACGCGTTAAAGTTATTCAGGCTTATTATGAAAATGGGCGTTCAAATCAAAATGCATATCGTGCACCTCAGTGGATTCGTCAATAAGCAGAATTGCCGGATTTGGGCGAATCATAATCCAAGAGTGATTGTCGAAAAACCAATGCACCCACAAAGAGTGACTGTTTGGTGCGGTTTATGGGCTGGCGGCATCATCGTGCCGTATTTTTTTCAAAATAAGTCAATTATGCCTAAGCGTCCAAATTTTGGGCCATCGGATGGAGGTGTGCCGCCGACGTCACGGCGGCCATTTGGCCGATATTTTGTTCCATACATAATTGAACCATACCATATTATCATAATAAAAAGAATTGACAATAATTTCCTAAATAATTTGTGTTTTATTCAAAATCAACATCGGCCCTAAAAATTTAACCACCTCGAAATATCGCGCTACAGGTAAACATCCGTTTTGTTTTACAGTCGTCGATTAAGGGCGCCCACTGTATATATGGAATATATAAAAATCGTAACAACTTATCTATTAAAAGAACTTGTCGTACAAATGTTACTGTGGCCTGAGTACGAATATTGATTGCGTTAAAAAATTACATTTAAAATTTTACTTCCTACGGATCTCTTTTTTTTTTATATAAATTTACTTACTTCTTCTGATTCTAATTTCTTATTCATTCATCGTTGTTTTCGTTTTCGTCTCTTATAGTTTTTGTTTGTCTGCCCGCGAAATAACCAAATAAACGTAAAATCTGTCTATTTAAATGGAAAATGTACAAAAAAGAAACAAATTAAGCGAAATGTATAGTAAGAACGAAACCATATGAAAAGAAACTGAAAAGAAAAGCATTTGTTTCGTTACATTTGAACAGATAACATCAAATGAGAATATTCTTAAAAAATTTAAAAAAAAATTAATTTTTTTTGTTTTGTTTAAATTTTCCATATATGCGATTTGTTAATAACCATAATTTAATGTATAGAGTATATACACTACACATATTAAACAATACAATTTGTGATTTTAATTAAGAAATGAAATTTAAAACAAAACCAAATGTTAAAAGTTTAGTTAAAAGTGTTACATTAATTTTGATTTGAAAGTGTGCGCTGTGTATTGAAAATGTGAATAATTAAAAAAAAATAAATTAATAATTTAAATATTTTTTGTGATTAATTATAAAAAATAAATTTAAGTGACGAGACTTTTTTGTAAAATACAAAACTTCTGAGACACATTGATTGGAAACTCAAATGCTATTTTAAAGGTGAATTTCTTCTATATACATAATTTATTTTTTGAAATTGTAATCCTGGTTATAAAAATAAAATAAAATCCTTTGGAATGCTTCAGAATGTCATAACGTCACGTACCTACTAATTATGTCTTTCATTCATTTATAAATTCTCAAGAAATATTTGATTTTAAAACTTCTTCGTATATTCTTCGATATTTTTGTGTTAAATAGTATATATAGCATATGAGAAGGTGCACTAATAATGATTTAATGACATATACTACGTGTGGGTGCCTAAAGATTATCATAATAGAGATTTAATTTGACATGTAACATAATTTAGAAAAGTTGGTAAATCGGATATTTTAACATACTTTTGTTATAATCAGGTTTTTGTTTGGTTTTGAATAGGTTAGTTAATTTATGATTATATTTGGCATAATAAGCTAATTCGCCGAAGATTATCGCTGTATTCAAAAATACTGATAACTAAGCGTAATCTTACATCACGTGTATTTAAAAAAAAAAACAATTTCGCACAGAATTCTTAATTGAACTAAAATAAATATTTAAGTACTTTTTAAATTATACTAATTGCTTATATAGGTGGTTTTTGTATAATTCAAAAAAATTATAAAAATTAAATAATTTTATATTACCTTTACATATGTGTTACATCATCCACAAATGTTTAAAATTTGTACGCAAGAAAATCATTAATAGAAATAATAATATACAACTCTATAAAGTTTTATAAATTTTGCGGAGGTTTCGTTAGAGAGACACACAGAAATCACATAAAATTACCATAACCGCATCTTATGGTTTTACGTTGGCTAAACAAAAATAATATTAATCCAATCATCTTAGATAATATGTAAATAGAAGAAGATAATTAGTATGATCTTGTATTTTCTGTTGAATCAAATTAAATTAACGTTATCAATCATGACTGCGTGTATAGAAATTGTGAGCGCATTGTAACATGTTTTAAATAATATATGTCATGTCTTAATAAAAAATTAAAAAATGACACTTGTTCACGTACGTGTGTCGTTCACTTTAAAACCATATATATATATTTATATATATATATATATATACAATAAAAATAAATAAATAAATTTAAAATGAATATAATATATACACCCACATAAAATCTAAAATCTAAATCCACATCTTTATTTCTAAATCTTAAATCAGTAAATTTTAAGAATATTATAACAATAAAGATTATTATTATTATTGTTATTAATAATAAGCGTAATGATCATTGAATAATTTGAAGAGATTTATTGACACAAAAATCTTATTAACAATATGAGTTTTTTGTATTGTTGTTGTAGTTATGAATATTCGAGTTTTCATAAATTAAATAATTTTCTTTGATTAATTTTAATGTTTTCATTTCCGACTCGAGTCCGTAATTGGTGTCAATTGATGCGCTCTTTAGCGTTGAACATACGTACATACACACAACATTTAAACTTTAATTGTTTAGATTTTAATTTGGATATCCTTTTTGGTTTTGGTGTCCAATATAATACGTCTATATGGGTATCGGATGTGGCACCAAATTTTCTTTAAATTAATTATATGAATTGTTTGTGTTTTGTGCACACACACACACACACACACACAGTTTATGTGAAAATGGAAATCTAGCACAACTCCAATGAATCATTCCATTTTTTTTATACACAAAAATAATGTAAACTAATTTATTTTCATTAACATCATAATACAATAGTGAATTTGTATTAATATTTGTAATAATCATAAATTCAGGCGACCAGTTTATTATAATAAAATTTTCAAAATAAAATAAAATAATTAGTTAAATCGAGACCACCAATTATTTTGCGATTAATTTTTCATTAAATCGTTTCATTTGAGAGAAGGCAAATTTTATACAAAAAAAAAAACCGCGTATTTGTAATACTTGAAACGATAAATATTGGCGTCAGTACGATTTGTTATTGTTATCGAGAAAAGAAATAAAAATATAATATATTATTATATTTGTAACAAAAAAAACAGTTTGCTCTAAATTCTATTTCTATGATCTTCGCGTTACAGAAATATATGTGTGCGCGATTCCAAAATTATTCCGCCAGCCACTATCTGGTCGCATTAAATGTTGTTAATTAAATCCAATTAGATTTAAAATTGCCTATAATCATAGTATTATAAGAATGATTTATTAATTTTATTCAGAAACGTATATGTCATGAATCACGGCGTCAGGGTTTTTAAAGAGGTGACATATTATTAATAATAATTAATTAATCATACACACACATATATATATGTTAACACGATAAAAATGTAATAAATTTACATATTCCGTTTTTATGACGTATCCTTTTACATATGCGGTGTCATATAAAATATCAGCGAGAACAATTAAAAAATTCCTTAATTTTATCGGTTTGTGCAACAATAAAAATAAATATATATGAAATTGGCAAATCATTACACTGTAACAAAAACTAATTATAATTAATTTCAATAAATACAAAATCAGATAGGGCACACCTTATTTAATGACAAAAAAATAATAGAAATATTAATTCTAATAAATTTATATTATTATTATTTATTATCTGCAATTGAAAGTCATCCATCAATAATATATATAATATGCATATGAAAAATAAAATATGAATACAAAAACACTAAAATCTCGAAATTAAAAAATTTCCAATTAAATTGTTAAATGAAAAATAAAAAAATGATTTTTATTATTAAAAACCGTCAATCAGTTTTTATATATTATTTAGAAAAGTAACAAGCCTGAAGGACAAACTTATAATAAATCTGATAGATATGGATATTTAGCGAATATTTTCTTTTAAATTTAAATATTAAATATTTTGTAGAAGATGGACAAATTATAGAATCAAATAATTATTGATTTTCCGCGCCAAAATTATTTTGGGTTGGTGGTTTTATAATATATTTTTGTAAATCAGACCTAGCTGGTAACTTACAATTTTAAAAATTCTGTTGTGTGCATCACATGACTTTATCACACAAAGAGGTTAATTTTTCGTTGCTCAACAAATAGTTCATGATTATCAGGATATAATTAAACTGTGTCAATTGCGAATTTATTAGAGCCGGCAATTGCTAGAATTTAAGATAATTTAAATTTCTAAAAAACCACCTGGACGTAATTTAGAAAAAGTCCTTTTATATATTATCTCGTTTAAAGTATTAATCTTAATTTAACTTTTAAATATAGAAACGCTAAAATTAATATTTTCATAATTGATCAAAAACTGTAAAGTACATTGCTTATCAAAATACGTTTCATTTGATATATCACATGAGATAACCTAAATCAAAAATGTTAACACTTCATCCAGCATTTGCGGTTCAGGCGATTTTTTACAAAACTTCCTATACTCTATGTGAATATCTCGAGTTTTCTTGGGTAGATTTCTCACAAAAGTCTATCAGACCTGCATTTAACACAAGATGTTTAATAATTTGAAACATCTGAACTAGATTTTAAGTTTTCGTTGACAGAAAAATCAATCACAGACACACATACGTGATATCAAAATTCCGGCGGACCAGCAATTCACAAAATAAAAATTAAAAATACAAGCTTAAAAGATTTTCTCTCTTAACTATTTTCAGAATATTAAAACTTTTTACCAGATTTAATTTCTTTTATAAAATTCTTAAAATACTCACATTAAATTCTGTGATAAAATTAAAATAATAATTAATCACTAAGGGGTTTATACTCCATCGGGTTGCAAGTACATCATTTGCTACTCGAAAACATGACTTCTCTATTAATTCTACCATGCAGATTTAAATTTAAAATAATGGGTTTTTTGAATTACAGTACAGTTCGAAGCCCTTCCGTGTTACGAACTGCTGGCTTCTGGACTCTGACTTGTCTCCCTAATATTTCCCAGACATGTTCTATCGGATTCATGTCTAGAGGCCTTACATGCCAGCTTATTTTATTTGTTCCGACCTCAAACAAAACAGTCATTACAGAGCGGAGCCGCCATCAACAATCACTAATTCTGTGCGGGCTTTATATATTCCGCCACAAACCATAATTAAAAGTCCACCATAAGCGACGGTTGTCGTAATAATACTTTGAGAATACCGGTCTCGGGTCATCGTTATACTCTTTGCCTTCCATCGATTGAATTCACACAGAAACGACTCTCATTTGCGAACATATCGAAACTCCTTTAGAGCATTTCTGGTTTGAATTACTGTTTCACGCCTGTTTCTTAAAGTTTGAAGCACGCAATAAAACGGGCATCTCTGGACGTAGCAGAACGATGGCGACCTTGGCCACGTCTTTTTTCGTAGGAACCAGTTAATCTATATCGTTAAACAGTCGGAAAAACGGTCGGAATTTTTTTTTTAAAATTAAATCGCCTTTTTTGGGTGTTCCCCTATATATACCGGCGTGTCAGCTTACTGCTGTTGTATGTATTAAAATTTGAAATATTAATATTTATCCAAAATTGATGTGATACAAATGTGTCACGGAATACTAATGCTAAGTGCCTCAATGTGCTCGACCACACCAGCATGCAGTATGAAAAAATCTATGATTTCAATGAAAATATTTGCTTTCTCTATTTTCTACGTTTCTTGTTCTTCTCTAGTAAATATGAAATTAATTTTTTTACATATATGTACACACATAGAAAAGTGAGAACAGTTGATGGATACTCGAGTGGACTGTTGAAAAGTATTGCTGCTGTGATTTGTTGTACTGCATTCTCGTCTGGACAAGCACATAAACTCGACATTATAGCAATATAGTTACAACTGTCATTGTTTAAATGACGTATTGTTAACAATAATATTGTTGGAAATATCAAAAGTAAAATCATGCCGTGTTGCCAGGTTCCTAAAAAATATTAGTTCCTATTTCTTTTATAAATTATAAAAAATTATTTATTAAACATAACATTGAATCGCATATCACGAGTATACCATATATGTATGTACATACGTCAGTCGTCGATCATAACTTATACATACCTATTTGTTATGTCGTTTTCGTTTGAACATAAAAACTTGCACTGAGTGCAACCGTTCGTTTGAACCAAAAAAAGTTGCCTGACAGCTAAATTTTTTGCACTCAGTGCAATTTTGTCTACTCTGAGTTTTTCGACAGAGTTACCCCTGTTTTACACCAATACTATTAACTATCTGTCACTGTGCTGCCATTTTGACTTTTGTGAACAAAACCGTCTATTTATAGACGGTTTTGTTTGTGAATATTCATTTTTTTTTTGTAGAAAACACAAACACAAATATAAATGAGGGTAAATCGGTTTCATGTTCGATTGACACTCAAAATCAGTGTACTCTGCCAATGAGGGGGAAAAAATCAAACGAAAACGACATTAGTTATTCTACGTGTTTCGACCGGCTTCATTTATTTAAATAAAATTAAAAATGCTTTTGACAAATAGAAAGTTCGATTGTAACAGTAGCCATGTGCTTTTTGTTGTTCGTAAACTCAAAGCAAAATTTCCCCTTATTGTTAGAAACTTCATTTGCAACTTTACCCGATACCGCCTTTCTATCAGTCAAAAGCATTTGTTGTTTTATTAAAATGAATGATTTCTGCCAAAACAGTTTAGGACTGTTTAGCCAGTGTTTTCCTGTAATTTTTGAATGAAGCCAGAACTAATAAATCATTTTTTCTTCTTGAATGTTGACATACAGTTTTACTTTGACATTTACAACAATAGCGTTGTTAAGTGTATGAATATCATTTAAACAATGACAGTTGTAACTATATTGTTACGATGTTGAGGTTATGAACACACTCCCTGCAGTATCGAGTATAAAGTTGCAAATTACGTTTCTAACAATCGAATACAATCGAAGTTTATGAACGCTTTCACTATATATGAACGGTTGTCATTTCGATGAAAAAATAAACAAATTACATCTCAGATAGTTTCTATTATGTTGTGAAGTTTTCGAAGTGTCAAGCTTTTAATTGATATGAAAATCTGAACTTAAAACAATATTTTGGTTACCAAATTTAACATAAACCGTAATATAATTTGAGACCTGTGTGTAATCGAATAATCTAACTAAAATAACAAAAATTGGAGCTTTTGCTAATGTCACATGGGAGCCAATTGAAGATTCAATTCACGTGATATCTTTTCGCGTACACTACTATTCCCTTAGTCGTGTCACTTCATGCGACTGTTGTCATGTCACTTTAGATAATTGGCGAAGTGACGTGACATGGCAAATAGAATTATCTGGCATCACCAATAATTTCCGAATTTTTGACGGAATATTGACTTTTGATATTTCTACATATGAATTATTATGTTATTTGTTTATAATTGATTTATAATTTGGTGATTTGGTGAAAGTTGAAATATAAAATAATGTTTAGCTAATTCAAAACATGTCCCTTGAACACCACTTTGGTTAGCTAAATATATTTAATTATTGTACTTTGAATGCAACTATAAGAATAAAATCTGTTTTGCTAGGATCCGCTTTTAGGCTTGCTTTTATTCATCACTTCAAATTATTATGCGACGAAAAATGTCATTTTACAACGATTGTCACTTCAATCGGTGAAAGCCGCGTCCACTCAATGTGTAATGTGGACTAGTGTTCGCAATTTGTATAAGTTCGTCACATCGTGTGATCGATTTTTGTATGGTAAATGTAGGCCGCAACATTTCCATTGGATTATGTTCGCCAAATGTAGACATATCAAAATATGTAGACTTACGTTTGCCAAATAGGCGAATGCGCCAACATTTGTACAAACATTTGGCTACATTACACATCGTGTGAACGCGGTTTAAAATTTAATTGTCAGCACAAGTGACTCGACGAAGGGAATAGGGGTATTATATTTTGTTAACCTATGGGTCACTATTCCTGAATACGATACGTTGCACTATACGAAAATGCTATTTACGAAACGAAAATCAATTGGTATTCCTGATTCAATCGATTCAAATATTTTTACACTGTCATATTATATTCATTGGGAAATTTATTTTGATTGGTTATACCTCTATGAATTTTAAACTTTGAATATAACACATATTTAATTTCAATTTATTGTTTGGCTCATAATTTAGAAAATGTAAGATAACATTTGTAAAAAAGTTTAAAATCTTTATTAAATTTATAGTTATTTCCTTAATTCAATTAATATAGTTAATTAGATTAAGCAATTATTAAAAAAAAACACTGGAAATTCTAACAAAAATATTACGTCAATTAATTTGTCGTAATAAGGGAAATTTCGTAATTATTAGAATTATTCGAATTCGTATTCAAAAATACCAAAGGTACGAATTCGTACAAGTTTTAGGCCCCCTGGCCAAATAGGCCTCGGCTATATCACTCATTTGCTAGTGGAGACACGAAACATTATGAAATATCAATAAATTATACCATCATGCTGCACCATTTTCGGAAAAGTCGATGTTGTAAACCAATGGTAATGGTATAATTTATATATCAGGGGGTCGATTATGTATCTTTCGTATTACGAGTTACGAGTTACGAGAACTCGTAATTATGTAAGCAAATACGACCAAAATATTTTTTGATAAAACGTGTTGCACGATTGCAATTTCATTATTTATATTGCAATTTCAAAATTATAGAAAAAAATTTATTATATTTTATATATATTTTTGTATTTTAAATCGAAATTTTTTGTGTTTTAAACAAATAAAATCAAATTCCAAATAAAATCCAAAAAATTAAATTAGAATAATTTTATTTTATTATTTAATTGCAATACAAAAAATATAAATTAATCTCGCAATTAATCGTATACGGTATAAAAATTTAATTATTTAAATAATTTAATTTAGAATTATAAATTAAAAAATTTAGTTTAATGGAATTTTTTAATTTATTCGGAATCTGCGAAAGGAGCAGTAGTAATTTATACCGATACACTTAAACTGGTTAAATGTTTTTCTCTGTGAAATATAACCAAATTTATTTCAGAATTCAGAAGAGTTCTAGTTTTAATCCATTTCTAAGCTTTTCTATGAACATTAAAATAAAATAATTTGATTCAATTAATAAACAATTTATAAATTCAGCACATGAACTATTCGTCACTTGTCTGTTTTCTTCAGGTGTCATATTTGATTTTTAATTAAATTTAATTAATGTTTTCTAAATAAACTCTGCAGTCAAAAACAATTGAATATTTTTTGACAACTAATTTTTCTTGTTGCCAACGTATAAAACGAAAAAACTAAACTCATTTGCTGTTACTTTGGGAAAAATAAATCCAAACCTAAATTCTAAATCTAATCCATTTTACCAAAGACACACCTAATGCATGTAAATGATTAATAAACATCAATGCCAGCCATTTTTAGATTAATTTTAGTTTTTAGTTTAGTGCAGGTTGAGGCATAGATATAGTGTCTTTTTTACTAGTGCCATCTATTTACATATTTTATTAACTTACTGGTTCTATTTTAGCTAATTCGATAGTAAAATTTGTTTGTAAAATGTTGAATATATTAAGCTAATCATAAAGAAAATAAGATGGTGTTAGGACTTAAGACATGAAATATTCATTTCTGTGGAATGTATACCTAATTCGTTTCTTTGTAAATCTGTTTTTAGTTTAAATTTATTTTGGCTTAATTTAACCATATAACATTTGATTAAGGTCATCGGCTGGCGCCTCAAAAGTATGTCTTAAAATTAATCACAGTTTGAAAATGCCAATCACTTAAGTACTAAACCTTCTGGTACCCGTAACGCAGGTATATATAAAGTTATTTTACCGACATTCCATATATACATTAGCGTGTTTAAATTTAATAAAATTATTAATTAGCATATAAATTATAGCAAATCAAAAATATTTTATTTTATCTAAAATACCAGTGTGGAGGTTCCTATTAATATACCTAATTTAGGAATAATTAGGCAACATAAATATGCGTTTGTACGATATATTGCATAGAAATAATATGGAAAATGTTCAACTCAATTATCATATCACGCCTGTAAAACAAATAATTTTTATGGCAATTTTATTTTATTTTTTTAAATTTTTTTGTAAATTTACATAAATAACTAAATGAGAATAATGTAAATTCTTTAAAGACACACAGTCAATTGTCTTGTAATTAATTTTTTTATTCTGTTTGCATTTAAAGGCATATATATATACATACATATGTATAAATAAATAGAGTTACAATTGTTTCATGTTTTTATTTATTCTTTATGTAAAGAAATTAACTCTTGGCTGAATTGGTTCCGTACCGTCGCGTCATTTTATTGCTAATTTTCATTTTTTTTATTTTATTTTGAAAAGTGTAAATTCATAGAATGCAATGTCGATGCAATTATATTAGAATTATTATTGTCATTACAAAGTTTTTTTTTTGCGTAGATTGTTTATTTCCTATATGTATGAGTAAGTGTATAAATATTATTAACAAAATTAACCTAAATCTTACAATATTTAAAAGCAATGATTATAAGGATTGTATAAATGCAATAACCTTCTGTATGAAATCTAATTTAATTTAATAGAAAGTTGTGTCACTATATTGTGCATCCCATCCATGTATTATATGAGTAGGATGTATGAATATTGGACATCGCATCGACCTATGCAATAAAGTTCGAATAGATACAGGGTGAACCTGGCCGTAAAATCACTTTTATTTGCTTTTCTATAATTTTAATCGTTATTTACCAATTTTTCTTATTTTCAAGATTTCTGAATATACGCACAGACTCACCCTATATTGCTGTGTATAGTACATATTCAAAATTGTCTTAAGTAATTCCTTTTTCTTAATTCGCACTATATACAAATAAAATACATATTACGGTAACAATATAAATAATATGTATACACAATTTTTTCAGTTAAAGGCGCCAAGTTGCAAATATGTATACTCATAAACAAATGTATTTTTATTTTCTTGAATGATTTTTTTATTTTATGAATGGAACATGGTGCTAAATAAGTAGGAGTAATTTGTTTTTAGTTTTCGTCTTACATCATTATACATACGTATATATATATATATATATATATATATATATATATACAAATATATATGTATAAGTGTACATGTGTACAACACACATATGCTACAAACGATACTAATTGTCGCTAGAAGGTATATATACGTACGTACATACGTATATGTTTAAGTAAGTGAAGCCATATAGATAGTATACGTTTTAATAGTAGAGTTATAAAACAGAATTTTTTTTTGATTTATGAAAGTTAGTCATACAAACATAAAACATAAAATTATTTATGCTATATACATTTAAAATTTCTTAAATTAAAAACAAACGACGATATGAGTGGATACAGAAAACCCGAAAAAAAACCATCCCAAATATATATAGTATATATATATATATATATATATATATATATATATATATATATATATATATATATATATATATATATATATATATATATATATATATATATATATATATATATATATAAATGTATATTGTAATTTAACAGGCCACAAGGTGTGCTGGGCGTCAGTCTGCTTCTTGTTTTACATTTAAAGAAAAAAATTAAATAAAAACGATTTTTGGTCTGTCAAACAAAAACATTGCTGTTGCAGCTTATATTTTGTATTTTCTGTTGTGAATGAATCAAATAAATTAAAGAACAGCAGAATTCGCTTTTAAATCAAAACAATTCCATATCATCCTCTTAATTAATTAGTGTAATAAAATGAAACTGCCTCCCTCACACAACACCAGACAAATGTGTGTTCCCATATTAACGTATGTATGTACATACATATGTACATTTATACCGAAATAAAAGCTAATCACGATATTAATTTCGAATTATTCGTCCATATAGCATCTCGTATATACAAAACTCATAATCTCGTAAATAAGTGTATGGCGATCATAATTAAATAAGATGTAATAAAAAAATTGATTTGCTTAAATTCAAATTAAAATAAAATAATAAAAAATGAAATAATTTTGTGAATTTTGTTTTTCTCTTGCGTCGTTGTTGATTGATGATGTCTTCCGTCTGGCTCCAAAGATGATATCAAAATGAGATAAATCAATCATAACCCATTTTAATTGCCCATTGTTTAAGATACACACACACACACAGATTATATATACATATATAAAAGTACCTGGCGCTAACAAAAATCACCAATGCCAGTCATAATTATATTTATTATGACGAGATCAGTAATCTGATTTACATTTTATGATCATTTGATGCGAGCACAGAATTCTCAATCCGCCGCACATCACCTCTATATATACATATATTCGATATAGCCAAACGTTTTTATTTATTATATCGCACATATATTTACATTAGCTAATTAAATAGAAAAACATAAACTATATTTTAATGTTTGTGTGAAGATTAACACAAGACGAAGAATATTATATTAAATAATCGTGGGGTAATTTGTTAAGAAAAAAAAAAAGAAAAAAATCCAAAGCAAATTGCTTGTAGGATGCTTGAATATTATATATTGATTTCTTTAACATTTATATGTGAAAATTGAAAAGACATAAGACGTATATGAATTTTAATTTTTTATACCAACTGTATATCGACCATTCTTTTTTTTATCATTTCAGATGATTTCAATTCCTAAGACACAAACATTTTTCATCATAATCATAATAATATTTATTGTTGACATCCAGACAACGCTCGAGCATCGGCTGGACATTAATAACGATAATAAGGATATACTGCAATTCGTTCGTTCAGAGAATCCATTTCGACCAACCGCGCCCAACCTCAATGAATTGCAACGACGTGACTATTTAATAAATAACGATTTGGGCGAAATTTATGGCACTAAAATCGACGGTAATGTATTGTATAAGACACCGCGCGATGAAACCGGCCATCAACGGCCCCATAATAATAATAATAATAATCGTAATAATAATCGTGGTGGCCAACGTGGTCGAGGCAACGGCGGTGGTGGCAAGGGAAATAATCGTAATCGGGAAGTCAATAAAAATCAGAATTCTATTAAATACAATAACACGTTTATGATCCCTAATCAACCGATTGGGGGGACTGACTTGCTACACGACTATAATGCATTTCGGGCGGATAAAATTTTGAAATCTAGTAAAAACGCGTTAATCGTCACGAAAAAGGAGTATCTGAAAAAGGATTGGTGTAAAACTGAACCGCTCGTACAGAAAATTCGTGAGGATGGCTGCCTAAGTAAAACGATAATTAATCGATTTTGTTACGGCCAATGTAATTCATTTTACATACCGAAGAGTCCGAAACGTAATAAACGCAATCAGAATGCCAACAATATACGACAAAACAATGAACAGTTCGAAGATGAAGATTTAACTGGGCCAGCGTTTCGATCGTGCGCATTTTGTAAACCGAAAAAATTTGCATGGATCACGGTCACGTTAAGGTGTCCGTCAATGATGCCACAATTAAGAAAGAAAAGGATACAACGGA